>VZTO01020789.1:136150-175742 GCA_013400615.1 Syrrhaptes paradoxus
TTTGTTCTTGTGGAACTATTGAGGCTTTGAGCAACCTGGTCTAGTGGAGGGTGTCCCTGCCCATGGCAGGGGGGTTGGAATTTGATGATCTTTAAGGTCTTTTCCAACCCAAACCATTCTATGATTCCATGATTCTATGAATTTATATTCAGCCTTACTTGAAATTTTCTTGCCCTCTTTACCCCTATGTTTTTGGGGTTTATCCAGTTCATTCATTTTGCATACTACAACTATATCCAGGGCATCTTCCATCCTGATTACCCCCAACTTGCTTGCCAGTTTACAGAAACACAATGTGACTGTCTTCTAAATTTTTCACTGTCTTTTAGGATTTTTTGATCAACAGTCAGTAACTGATGCAGTAATGTATGTGTGTTTGAGGCTCCTTTCCCTTAGTCCTTCAGATGTTAGTCAGTGGGATGTAGAGCTTTTTGGGACTGGGGAGTTTTGGTGGTTGAGGAAGAGCAAGAGTGCTGTGGCAAGCAACAAAGAATTGCATGACCACCTACAATTTTTCTGGGGTGTAGCAAATCCTCAGTGAAAAGCAGCTTGCTTGAAAAGGCACACAGATGTTCAGGCTGAGGTAAGGCTATTTCTATGATTGCTTCTGTCCAGGGACCAGTGCAAATAGCATAAATGAATAACCTGTACACACCAAAATGCCCACAGCCTTCACCTGACTTTTTTTCTCCAGCAGAAAGCCATCTTACCCTTCCAAGCCCAGTATCCCCTGCTTCACAGCAGCTTCTTCAGGGAGGCATTTATGCTTTTGTCTAATGTTTCTGCATCTTTGTTATGAAACAGATTTTAACCTGCACCTGCCAAAATCTTAGTGTAGACAGGACAGTTGTATGTTACAGATCATCATACTGGAGAAAAATGAGTATTTACTCTGTCAAGATACCATGTCATAAAATGACTCACCTTCTCCACCCACATTGAAGATGTTTTTCTTAAAACAGGCAAGCTTTCATTATTGAGGATCCTAAGTAGAAGGGTAGGGGAGTTATTTCAGAGGGCAAAGAAGTTTCTGCAAAATCAGGTTTGTAGCAAAACAGTTAACAGGTCTATTAGCAAAAAAAGACACCTGCCACTTAGACCCAGTCAAAAGAAGTGTTTCTTTAAAAGGAAAGTGTTTCTTTAAAAAGGAAAGTGTTTCTTTAAAAATACATACAAGCTAGAGATTAATTTTTACAATAATGTCAAGCTGGTCGTTAAATGCTGCAGATCAACAGCACAGTGAGATGAAAGACACTCTTGGGCAATATCAGGTGCTGTGTTTCTCAGTGTTCCATTTCCCTAAGTGCTTAATGTTTCCCTGGATATAAAGACTATTTATCGCTTCATCTATGGATAAAACTAAAGGGTGGAAACTGTGTTGTTTCTTTGATTAGCCCCAATGCCTCTTTCACTGTATGGCTATGGACAAGTTTTTTCACTTCTGGGCCATCTGCAAAGGTATAATAATAACACAGATAACAGCCAGATTTCTCTGGCATTGCAGCAGTCTCAGTCGCATGACAACTGAGAGATTGCCCTTAATATCAGTGCATTTTTATGAGGTACACGGAAAAGTAATACCATGCACTGTCACCTGTTCTGTGCTCTTCTTGGAAAGCAGTTGAATGAACCTGAGATCATACTCCAGAGATGCCCCACATGGAGAAAGTTTTAGTTGCACACAAAAGCCTATGACTTCAGATCTGCTGTGCAAGTGTAGCTTACAGGAATAGTACCTTGAAGCATCTTAGGTACAACGTGGTTTAGGAGAAGTCACATGAAATGTGACAACAACTTCTTTGATGTCAAACAGTGAAATGGAGGTGGTACGTGAAACTCAAACAAATGTAGAAACTGTAAGTGGCAAACCTGGAGTTTGGCTTAGAAACAAAGGAATTGTCAGTTGAGTAAGAATCTGAAATTTATTTCCATGCTGCAATATAACTTCTGATGTCATTTGCACTATGGAACGCTTTCACAGTGTGAATGACTATGAAAAAAAAATGAATATGAACTTCATACCCCTTGCAGAAGTCTCTTTCAATTAGGTAATTCCTATGAATCTCAATTGACAGTCATACTGAGGGACATTCAGACAACAGCGAATACTTAAACTTGTGACTCTCAAAGCAGCAGGAAAGCAATATTACCACTGCTGTGATTTTGTTGAGAATTTAATCATGTTCTTTACAGGTTCTGAAGGTACATAAGTAGATGAGAAGCTCAGTTTTCATGAGGAAAAACATGAGCACATTTCTAGACTTCTTAGCTGCATAGGAAGGGTGAAAGACATGGAAGAGGTGCAAGCCAGAGAAAACTGATAAACTGTCCTGTGTGTTTTAAGGTATCTGATGACTGGTGGGCCTCTGAGATGTTCTGTCAAGACTAACAGTGAAAGGGGGTTTTGAATGTGACAGTGTGTGAGTTAAGAACCAACAAAAAAGAAATGCACAAGCTGGCTTAGATCCTCAGACGTCTGAAAGTCTCCTGGAGACATAAATACCACAGTGAAAATCAACTGGCATGAAGCCTAACATACTTTTGGAGGTAAAAAAAATGCAGTAAAAAAGCTATAATAATGTGCTCTTGCTGGAACTTATAACCACTAGGTCTGCGGTCCCAAATGCTGCTGATTTCATCCTGGGTGTTAGCTTAACTTGTTTATTTCAAAATCAAAAGAAAACTCACAGATAAAAAAAATCCTATTTAAGGAAGTAGAAACATCACAATTCCAAGAACAACTCGACTGTGGACTGTCTGGGTTGTCTCATGAAATATTCATTCAGAAACATACAGCGTAGAAAAACAGAGTTGTCTGAGCTGAGCACAATGTGAATGCTGCTAGGGTTTGTGTAGAGGCACACCTAGGTTACCCACAACACTCAAGGTTGTTGTCTCCTTCTTGACCCTGTCTCCAGGCTACTGTGCCTTGGCTTACCACCAATTTAATTCTGTCATTCAGCCAGCTGCTTGAAACAAAGCTTCTCAGGCACCAGCTTTCCTGTCATTCCTCATACCTGCTTTGGTCCCTATTTTTGGCCAACCAACACCTGGTTTTAGGACAGTATTCAAATCTGTATGAGCAGACCAAGAGCTCCCTCAGAGGGAAAAAAAGCCAAATGACAGGGAAGTCAGATGGGTGAAGCGTTCATTATGTGGTGGAGAACATGATGCACTTATTTACTCTGGCATGCGTGCCCCTATACCACCCCTCTACGTAATTTTACTGCTCTTTTATAAGATGGGACTTGCATCACTCCAATTTACTTTGGTAGATTGACAGCAAATAGGAATTTCAGGTTTCACTTTAAGAAGTTTCTTGTAAGTGCGCAGCTTTAAAGATGGAGTACACCCAAAAGACTCAAATCAGAAATCAAATACAAAAGGACCCCAAATTTATATGTAAGTGCATCAGTGCATTTAGTGCTACTGCAAAGTTCTCTAGTCTAGACAACCTCCATACATTCAGAAAATTCTAATTCATTGATTTAATTAACTCAGATCACAGTCAAGACTTTTGCCAAAGCACAATCTGTCTCACAAAAAACTTGGCTTAGTCTTTTTAGAGCACACTAACGGATCCTCTTTTTTATTCACATCTATTGTACAAGTCATGGATCAAATTTCTCTGTAGTGCAATTTTACTAATGTGGGACAAAATCCATTGTGAAGGAGTAGGCAAGAAGATTATCTATCTGTACTTTCCTCCTAATGGTCACTAAGCTTGTAGTCTGACTTATTGTAACTCTTTCATATATAAACAATGCCTGCAGTAAGTACCCTGACATGGCTGGCTTGTGCCTCTACCCCCCTAGGAAACACTGAGGCAGGCTCTTGTAGACGGCAATCCAGAGCACCCATCTCTACCCTTGCTGATTACAGTGGTTTCCAGAGAAGCGATCAAATTTAGTGACTATTTTGGTGCAAAAATGTGCATGCTCTTGAAAATAGCTGTCATGGTCAGCCACGAGTTCATGAGGCCCTATATTCTCCAGTAGCTGCTGGGAGCATAAGAAGTATTTCTGCTTCCTCATGCTCATGTTTCCGCATCCTGCTTCTTAAGTTCATGCTTCAAACCCACTTGTGCAGAGACAGTTTTGCTCTTTATGTGAACAGCACATAGTGCAGTGAGGAGCTGGAGTGCACTGCAAGTTTTCAAGTGAGACACTGGAACAGGTTGCCCAGGGAGGTTGTGGATGCCCCATCCCTGGAGATGTTCAAGGCTAGGCTGGATGAGGCTTTGAGCAACCTGGTCTAGTGGAGGGTGTCCCTGCCCATGGCAGGGGGGTTGGAACTTGATGATCTTTAAGGTCCCTTCCAACCCAAACCATTCTATGATTCTATGAATATAACACAAAAAGCTCAGTAACAAACCACACAGGTAATCACGAGATAGGAATTAATATTTTTTTAAGTTGATAAGAAAAATTCAGATATTTATGCATCCATTCATTTGTTTGAGTACATATGAAAATACTGAAAGTTGAACAAACCAACATTAACTTTGCAGGTAATGCCAGTTCTGATAATGTGAGGAGCAGGAGCCCTGGTGTCCACCGTGGAATAAGAAGACTGCTGGAGGAAGAAGAAACTGTGCAGCCAGGCAGCTTTTCCCACAGCAGGAGTGGGACAATCAGGATTAGCACGAGCTAGTGGTACCAGACCTCGTTCTGAGATGAGACCAACCTCAGAAATTCTGTCTAGACCATGAAAGACGGTATCTGGTGTATGTTGTGACAGAAAGCTCACCAACCTTCTTCTTTGTTTAGTTGTTCCTCAAGTTCACAGCATAGCTGCCCACAGCCCTGTCAAATTTACATGCTGATGCTTTCAGATCTTCTGACCATCCCAAAATGCATGGGGGATACAAATGTGCTACCAGCAGTCAGGTCAAACACAGCACAATCAAACAATGTCCCAAGCCTGGATCAGAAGAACCCTCCCTGCAATGTGTAGACAGAGGAACTGCCAGAAACTTGTCCACAGGCTGTAGAGATGGCCCAACCTGAGTGGAGTTTCGAGTTAAAGTAGTCAGCCTGAGTGGGGTTGCAAGTTCTCAGCAGAGCAGATTCGAAGAGGTTGTGCCAGGCTGTCTGGAGCCTTTCTATACTGCCGATGCCATCTACTGGCTAAATCATTTCCTAGCCATGGCCAGTGGGAAGAGCCTGCAGAGAAGTAAGTGCAAACCATGTCTCCTCCTTGCAGTGGGAAAGGTGACAAGCTTTGAAACCATGAGAGACATGATCATGGAGAACAACCAGCAAAACACTAAAGCATGCATGTAGAGAGTCCCTTCCCAGCCCTTCTCCATCTGCGCTAGTAGACGTGCTGGGAAATTAAGCTTTAGAGCGATTCTTTTTTTCCCTGTCTCAAACAGCCTTTGAATGTTCCTTCCTTACATATTCAGCATAGACCCACTCATGGGCTGCAATTCACCAGAAGTGAAGCTGTACCAAGTTGGAAAACAGTGCTTCTTCTGCAAAGTGAATCTGTTCTGGTGCCTTGTGTTGCTTCAGGGACAGCTTGCAGCTCTGGTGCTGCTCTTCTGGCGAGTGCTGTAGGTGACACAGTGCGGACAGCTGGGTGTGTTCAGTCTTCTGGTGGTCCCACAGCTGACTGGGTGCAGGATAAGTATGGGACTACTCATTTCTTTCATTGATGTCCAGCATTTAGTCACTCAAGGAGCTCTGAACTTGAGTGTTTCCCCAGGACTGAGAGAAATCTACAGTACAAGCGATCCACACTGTGACCTGCAGTCAGGTCTTAGCACATGAACTCTCCTGGAAGAGTAGAGAGTCAGAGGAAGAGCGAACTTGCAGGGTAACCAAATCAACATGCACTTGTAAGTGTAGCTGCTCAGCCAATGTGAAATTTAACTGACAATGAAACACCCCAATAGTGTGACAAAAGCTAATCAAAAATAAAAGCATTTAAACCTTCTGTTTTTAAGATGCCATGGTCATGAATCACTTCAATTTGCCGGTCAGTTGTACTGAATAAAATTTTAAGATGTGGCCTATATTGTTTCTTGAAAAACAACAGGGAAGTCCCAGAAAAGTGGTGCTACTGAGACACTTTTTAAAATGGGAGTGAATTGCTTTTGAGTATGCCTACACTAAATGCCAAATTGTCACAGTAACAGTGCTAATGTGGTCATCTAAGGATTTACAGATTTATCTTCTATTAGATGCACTGATCTAAGCAGAAGATACTGCTTAGTTTGTTTAGTTTCCCACCCTCCCTCCAAACCCACCACCACCCTTCTTCATGCTGTGTGACCTCTTTAGCAGACAGATAATCTGATATGTGAGACAAACAATCTTTCCACACTGCTGCAGAAGGCGTGTCACAGCTGTTTTCCAGAAGGAGCATCCGGAGTGTGATGGCCTCGGCTGGTACAACCGTTTGTTTCAAAGACAATATTACCTCCCCCTAAAAATCTGACCTCACTTTTAGCTGCTGATCCCTTTTTTTAGGAACCCAGCCTTATCTCTCCAGTAGAGCTGGTGCTGTCTTGCCTGGACTCCATAAACTTCCCCCATGAAAATCGAACTCTAGTCACATATATTAGCTTCAAATACCTTCAGACCTGGTTGCTCAAGATAATGGCCAGTCTCTTACTGTGAACTACAAGATGTACCATCTGCTAGACATAAACTAAAAATGCCTTGATTAAAGAAATGTTAGCAAAATCCTGGTAATTAATGAATAATATTGTAATCCAAATTTGCATTGCCTGCAGTTCACTAGTTGTGTCCTTCTGTCTTTCTATTTTTTAATTAAGAAGTTAGCTATATTCTATTACAAGTTTCTTTATTCTTGCATACCAGCTCCCTGTACAAACTTTAGTATATTTTAATAATTCCTGAGACACCAAGTTGTTGCTAATTATTTTTTTCTCAGCCATTTTGCTTCCCACACCTCCCTCTTCATTGTAGTTCATGGATTTTGGCTGAAAGATTTGTGAACATGGAGAGAAAATCAAGATGCGGGGCAAACAATAAGGAGCATGGGGAGGAGAGAGCAGAGCTGGTTCTGAGACAGGTTTCTGTTGCAACCTCAATGAGTATGCCCACTTCCATTCATGGTTGTCATACCCAACATAAACACACTCGAACTGGATTTTGTCTTACAAAACATTTGTAGATCATCATGTCCAGTGGAATTCTGACTGACAGGAGCCTCAGTGCATGCATTTTTATGTCAGGCAAACTACAACAATTTCCACTGTAATTTTTGGTGATACGGTGGTGCATCAAGCAGTTCTTCATTGCATATCAATATTACTATGTTTCATACTGAGTAATAAGGACTCCAAACATTGCCAACAGATAGTTGTAAATAGAGAAACAAAAGTTTTACAAAAGTGACAATAATTTCAACACTATTTTGTGTGAGACATAATGCTCAATTAATATAAATCAAAAGCAATGGTGATAAGCCATTTTACAACAGGAAATAATCCAACATTCTTGCAATTGTGCTTTATTTGATTATGCCTAGTGACTATCGACATCTCTCCAACAAATGCTAAGCTTTTCAAATGGCCAAAGGGAACATTCTTGTCAGACAGGAAGTGGCCTACCCTGCAAGTTCACTTTTAACAGCTAATTTCACAGAATAGACAATGGAGCAGAAAGAATCTACAGCTCTAGTAATTAATGTATTGGGTGCTTACATTGCAAGGTTCCAAGAATCACTGTCATGCCTCGTGATCTGACATACACAAAATTGAAATGTTCAATGGCTGCTAGACCACAGAGTGGAACTGCTCAGGACGGAACTATCCATCACAGATGGCCTTTTTTAAAAATTTTGCTTACAGTCTCAGGTGAAATTAACAGCAAAGCAAAGGATGTCAAATACTTTAAAGGCACTGTTACAGCTGTAGAGTGAGTGCTGTTAGAAACCATGCAATAATTAGGTTTTACTTGCTGCTCAAAAAGCCACACAATGAAGATATTCCTTCCTCCTTTTGGGAAAAGAAGGCATTGCTGTGTATTTCTTTGTTCATTTTATCTTCAACTATTTACGCAGTGGTGTCCCATTACAGCTAATAAGATATACCAGAAAATAATTAGTTCAAATGTTTGGTTTGAATACCCATTTCAATATCAGGAAATATCTAATTTCTTTCCTGAACAGGATCTTAGAAAATATGAAAAGCCAATGTGATGTTGGCTTAGAAGTACAAAGGTCTTCTAAATTTCAGTGCTGGACAATGAAAAATGATGATACACATTTACTTCCATATAACAACACAGGAGTATAGGTATGGCTTAGCTTTTAGTTAGGATTCCAAAGAAATTGAGGGATATTCAGTCTCTGCTTTGTAGCAGCTTTATAAACCACATTGCCCAACTTCACCTAAATTAGACTGCAGGGTAAACTCTCAGTTATGCACAGTTCAAAAAAACTTATGAAAAAGAGGTGTCAAAATAGAGCTGCCAGACACCAATCTGTTTCTCTAAAAAAGGCTGGGCAAGCATATTATTCACTGCCAGAGAATTTTAATTGGAAAAAGGCTTTAGGAATGCAACAACAGGAAAAGGCTCAGGTCCTCTGCATTTTTAGACATTAATAATGCAGTCAGGAGTGCAAAGACCTGCTGGAGTGCATCCCAAGAAGTGCAATGTAGCTGGTGAAGGGCCTAGAGAACAAGTCCTATGAGGAGTGACTGAGGGGTTGTTTAGTCTAGAGAAAAGAAGACCTTGTTGTTCCCTGTAACTACTTGGAAGGAGATTGTAGAGAGGTGGATGTTAGTCTCTTCTCCCAAGAAACAAGTGAGAGGATGAGAGGAAACAGCCTCAAGTTGTACCAGGGCAAGTTTAGACTGGATATTAGGAAAAATTTCTTCACTGAAAGGGTTATTAAGCATTGAAACAGGCTGCCCAGGGAGGTGGCTGAGTCACTATTGAAAGACCTGTAGAAGTGGTGCTTAGGGACACAGTTTAGTGATGGACTTGGCAGCGCTAGGTTTATGGTTGAACTTGATGACCTTAAAGGTTTTTTCCAACCTAAATGATTCTATCATTCTATTCTATGGTTCAATGAAACTCAACTGATCTTTTTGAGGAAGTTGTGAAGAGATCTGTGTCCTTGCTCTATAATTCACTGAAAGGTACAGAGACTTCTTGATTTCACAAGGCAATAGGAAAGAAAGAACATAAAATACACAGCTGAGGCAAAACTGCTATTGCAGACAAAAGATTCATGAACTTCAGTGGAGAGCACAATGGAGAGTTGTCCTCACTCCCGGTTCTCAACCGGAGGGAGATGTGGTTTTCTCAGACAGAAAATGATTCCTCAATTGGGCTTGCCTACCTGCGGGACCTTAAACACTCATACCAAAAGTCAGATAATCTCTTAAGAGACTATAGTTCATTAGTGTTGACTTCTACTATCTGTGATAATCATCATGCTGGGAAAAAAACTCTAACAACATAGACTACCTTTCTACCACATAAGGCATTTAAAGTCAGGATAACTTCCTGTCTGTCATTTATGGTGATACTTATTCCTGAAGACAACAGGGAAAAAAGACACGTTCTAAACCCATAATAGAGTCCAAGGAACAAAAACTTGTCTCTGTTCTCTACTCAGTGTGTTACTGAGGTAAACTGATGACTCCCACACAGTAATACAAGTCATCAGTGCAGTCAACTTATCAGTAATCAGCCTCACATAGACATAAAATAAAAAGAAAATTAATTCATGAGTTCTAAAGCTTCTGTCATGTTTTCTCAGGGACAAATTGTTGGTAGCATAATTTTACAGTATAGCATGTGAAGATATGTGTGACTTACAGAGCTATCTTAGTGCTCAAGGGAGCTGAGACTCCTTATACTTCACTGAAGGGATATGGTAACAGCTGATTAACTGTTTGGGACAGAGGGAACCCCCAGATTTAAATTTCCAGATGTCTTGTGAAGCTTCTTTCATATGTTCTCTGGGAATAACCCCTTGGTATTTGATAACTTCTTATTTCCTGACACTTTTGCTGGCTTGCAAGGGAACCTTGTATAAGTTGCTTCAGTATACTGCCATTAGCTCACTTTTCCCACCTTGTAAAATGCAGATATTTACACTGATTTCTTTTGGAAAATTCTTTCAGATATGCTATGTTTTTGCAATCAGTGGTTTCCCTAATATAAACCACATCAGTACATCAATACATCACTGATACAAGCCACAGATACAGATACCAGTACTGCAGCTTGAAAATCAAATTGTCAGTCAACAAAGAAGGTACAAATTCAGTGAACCAAAATAAATAATGAGCATCTTTCAGCTGAGGAATAGGTTTGTGTAAAACAAGCCTTCAGCAGCATCTCTGGCTCCAGCAAAACATGCATTAACTTTAAAATGCAGTCAACTACACAAAACTCTTATCTTCTAGCACTGTAAGCAACCTGCCTTATCATCTTCATCATCTGTCTTTTGGATTAAATATAGCAGTTAAGCACAGTTTACCTAAAGCATCCCAAAAGTGAAATCTTGTGAAAGTAAAAAACTCAGGGCAAGCAACTGAAATGCAAAATTTTCTCCTTAAATTGTAACAGGAAGGTTTCAGTCCCAGAATCCCCATGTAACTCCCTTCCCAGAGACAGCTGGGTAGCAGTCCTGTCAGCTGGTAAATGAATGACCTACATGGGTAGAAGATTTTTTTGTTGGACAGGACCTGTTACTGAAATTTCAACAAATGCCCCTCACAGGCTTTTTCCATTTATGGAGGATGTGGCTTAGCTGACACTTCAATTATTCCAACAATAATTCAGAAGTCTTAATGGCTTGAGAGAAGTTGTGCTTTATGACCCCACATGTAGGGCTGTCCAGTTTCTCCATCACATCTTACTACCCTCCAATCCATTTGACTCTTGTTTGTGCAGGGAGGAGCAGCACAGTGCTAAGAGCTGCCTGCATGACTACAGCAGGCAGAGTGATGCTTTCTCTGACATTTTGCATGGGCACTACAGTGTCAAGCAGCAACAATCAGTCTTTTAAAGGTGTGTCTGCTAACCAAGTCATGTATGATCCCTCTGAGGACTCCCCGTCTCTGCTCATTGCCCCTTCCCCAAGTATTCACCTCTCCAGAAGCCTCTCTGCACACTGTAAGATCCTTGAGACATACATGGCCAACTACTAAACTGATCTCTGCTCTATGTTATTTGATGCTGAAAGGCCATATTCTTCTCCTGCAACATTTTTCTGTGACACACATGCCCCAGCCTTTGAGAAATACTTTTCGGTGTAGACACATTCCTCCCCTACCAGTATGACAGCACACAAGTTTCTAGAGCTCAGCATCCAAATACTGCTGCATGGTCCTTTATTGGGGAACACAAGCTATTTTAAGAAATTTTAAAAATTGCCCACCTACAAAGCACTGTCTCAGGTCTGGAACAGACCACAGCTTGAGGCACCACTACATGTCTTCTGTCCAGACAGGAGTTATAACTGTGCGATGAGGAAATTTTTCCCTATGAAAAACAAACTGGATCCCAAATATCACTTTAGAAATAAGTAAATAAGACAAGGACCAAAGGCCAGGCTAAGAGTAAGAGGTGGGGGGGCAAAGGGGGGCGCAGGGGTGCAGTTAATTATCAGCCAGTGCAAAGCATCCAGTCTGAAAACAGAGGGACTCATATTTGAACTCTTGCCTGTGGCTCCTGGGAGTCCAATGCCAATATTGGAGGTATCACCATGTATAATACTGCCAGAAAGCGCAACTTCATCTCCCCCTCCGCTGACTCAAAAGAAAATATATTTTAGATAGTTGCACACTAGTTTAACACTCACGAGGAAGGTTATTTCAGTCACTGATACTGTACACAGATTTCTATCTGACCAAGCTGACTATTACAAAGGAGACACTTGAAGAATCATGTAGGGCTGGCACATCCATCTTATCTCTTTCAGGCATAAATTGTGCAGAACTGTGGGACACTACCTGAGCAGAAGTCCACTATCCAGAGGCTGGCAAAACTATCACTGCTGGCAACTCTGAGTGAAAATGGCTCCCACAACTCCTGAACAGATACAGGACACTAAGAAATATGTGAGAAACAGTGAGAAATTATCTTGCTGCAAGAAGAAAAAGAGCTGTTGGTCTCTCAGGTTAGAAATTACATCCTTGCCCATTCAGCACAGCTGTGAATAACAATATCAGAGAATCAGACCCTGCCTAAAATCCACTGCTTGGCCTTGCTTTGAAGCATTCAGTAAAGAAAAGCTCACAAAACATCTTATTTGCCTGCGCTACCACATGTCCAAATCAAAAGCAGCATCTGGTCTTCTATAATATTTCACCTCCCTCTACAAATATGAAGACCACACATACATGGTCATCCCACAGGTGCTCACCTTGTAATTGGCAGTTGTAAAAGCAAGCTAGTACTGGCCAGGCAATTCTAATATGTTTTAAAAGCATACCATACATTTGTTCCCATACCATCTTAACTGTAGCTTAATGCAAACACTCAACACGGGAGTACAGAGTACAAAAACAGATAAAGCAGATTGTGTTAAAAATCAAACAGAATGGAAGAGACCTCTGACTTGCTGACACACCGGCAATTTTCAGTTAGTGCTACCATCTTCAGTACACCAAATCAACACCTCTTTAAAACAATACGTTGGTACTTTTTTCAGCTGTATATTCAAGGCTTTCTAGTGTATTTCCTCCCTCCACTTGCATCCACTTCATATATGTATAAATACTCCATCAGCAGATAAAAGATTACCTATTCGGATACTAAGAAGTCACTCTTTTCAATTATGGATTCCACATACTAGCACTGGCAACTGCACTGGCAAGGAAGTGTCTTCAATAGTGTGACTTCTAATTGGCCATCGAAGAAACTTTCTTCAGATAAGGTTTGCAGTGTTTTAAATCACTAGATGGCGATGTAACAAGCAGCTTTACAAGTCCTGCTTTTGGGACAGAAAATTGGTTTTGTGTAAGGAAAGATAGTTCATTTCAAGTGGAAGAAGTGGGAATGGGTACACTGTAAAGGGAGAACATTATATTTTGCTTTAAGTGAACCTGAACAGATGTTCCATTTGGATGAAAAAAGTCAGTGGAAGATGTTGAGTTAAAAGACTTCTCCAAAACCTGCATAAAAATATTATTTTTAATACAAGTTATTTTTTAATGGTCCTATAAGAGGTCATTAGGTATTGGAAGAAATGCTACCATTGTGACACAACTTCATGAAGAAGGTTATCACACAATGACCCTATTCACTTGTGTGTCTGTTCTTCTAAATAAATATGCTTTAAAACTATTTTTACTTCCAAAGTTTCCTCAGAAAAAAGAGACAAAAACAAGATGTAAATTTGAAACACTTTTCTCTAAAGCCAAAAATATACATCTTTTCATCCATCACGCCTAAAATTAGTATCATTGAGGTGATGCTTTGTTGAGGTTAACAGGATAACTTGTGTGCACTCTTTTGCTACTGCCAATAAAGAAGGGTTGTGTGCTGACTCAAACAGTACTTGGCACTTATAAATTATCTGCGGGAAATTATTTCCAAGTATGAGACAGCAACTGCTTCAAGTCTACACAAAACTGAAGAAACCCAAGACTGAGAAAGAAAGGAGGAGAATGTGAATCCCACTGCATAATGCGGGATGCATACATGACACTTCTGACAGAGAAAATGGTGCAAGAGATTGAAATCAAAAGATAGATTATAATTCTATATAACTGTTGATATCAGAGAAAGCTCCAACCAGTTCAGTGTCTGCAAGTTCTGGAAGTGAAGACCGATTTTTCTCCTTTCCCAGTCTACTGTGGGGTTCTTTTCTGGGTCACCTAAGGAGTGTGCATCAGCTAGGTTAGACATAGATCTCTGTCTATGAACCAATAGCTTTGTGACACTGCATTCCAAAGGAGCAGCTCCACATGCTGTGGTACTTCTGGATCACAGAGTAGCAGCAAAGGGCTTTACAGGGAAGGCAGCAAGGGGAGCTCCCAGGGCCAGATAAAGGCATGGGGTACATTGTCCTGGCAGCACCCACTACCACCACAAAGAGAAGTCACATGAAAATGGCTGCTGCAGAAAGGATGACATAAAATAAGTTAATGCAACTGTCTTTAGGGCAGAATGATTTTCTTAGGTGCACCTTCTCTCTTTTTTAAAAGCCTTGACAAACATTTATTCCACAATATTTTTGAGTTTATGAAACAAATGCAAGTATACTGCATATGATCTGATCAGCAATATCTGTAGACTCATGACCCACTCTTTCAGTTGACGCCATTCAAATACAGCTTTGTCTTATAAAGATCATCTAGAAAAGATGTACCAACAGAAAAAAAGTTTTCACTGCTTCTTTGGTAATCAATATTTAAAGCTTTACCCGAGAAAAGAAACTATCAGCTTTTTGTCTTTCTCAGATCGTCACTGGTAGAGTGTGAAAAAGAGTTCAAAATTCACTGCTCAACTGTATTATGACAACTAGACAGTTTTTAATGGCTAGTGCAGATGAATTGGCAAGGATTTCTTAAAAAAGCCTGAACAACAAAAAAAACTTTCAGCTAGAATTCAGCTGACTACTGTGTTCCCTGAATCGGGGGGAACAAAGAAAGAAATGCAGAATCTCCTAAACACACATAATATTTCATGCTTCACAGTCAAAAAGAATGCGACCTAAGTAAGATAGGTCAGTGGAGCAAACCAAAGCTATTAATGTTTTCCAATAGCTGAGGCTTCAGAAAGGCAGAGAAATTAAGTGCAACATCCTAACTGTCTGCCAGTTTCAGTGATTTTGATGTGACAACAGAGAATAACAAGGTAACACTCTGAAATTATTTACCAATTAGTCCCACATATGATTTAGGATTGCAGCATTCTCATGGAGATTATGCTAGAAGTTTGAGAATAACTCCACACTGCAGTATGGTTAATCAGATATAGATGATACAAGCACAAGTCATCTGTTTGGACTTACACAAAGGAAGTCAGAAAATGTCAGTAAGGGAAGGTTCAGAAATGCAGGATACAGACTACCTGCAGTCACTGTGTTTTCATATGCAGAATATGTACACCTCCTAAAATATTAGTATTCAAAACCAGCTGACATCCTCACTCCCCGCAGATAGCTTGCACGCAATTAGACACAGGAGCACAGCAGTGCTAGGGAAAAGGAGTCAAGTAAGGTGAGGACAGAAACATGGGGATTACTCCCTAGAGAGATAGTTGGGAACTGCCTATGCACATCTAAAACCTATATTGCCACCAAATCCCTCTTCCACTTTTTTAAAAAAAGATAACAGATGGGCAGGTGCTTGAAAGCATAGCAAAGCTGATAAAAGGTGATCCAGCTGAGCAAGACATTTTGGGAGTCCTGGTTCAAATAAACACCCCTCTAGTGATCCCCAGGCAGTCAGTCGTATGTTCTCCATTACTGTGGAACCTGAATGCATTGTAATTTCCTGTCTCACTGGCCTATGACATCAGAAGAATTGTTACTTGTTACTGTTTTCACATTTCTCTGGGACAGAAAAGCTGAGATCCTTGATAGTATTTAAATGTTGCATCTCACATACAGATTAGATCAGAGATGTGATCGATGTTCGTTCAAAACATGAATAACCCCGAAGATCTGAGACAGAGCCCACACAACATGTCCAGGGCATATACAAAGTCTGGAGGTGGACAAAAACCAAACCCAAACAACAAACCCAACAGCATTTCAGTTCTTTAGCTGATGTTTTACCACTACACTGTGGGAGTGCTGAGCCTGCCAGGACTGATTTCCACTAGCTCATCTTGCTCCTAGCCCCCATTCTCAAGACTTTTATGGTATATATATCCCATCAGATGAAATGCAAATCCAGTGTCTCAACATCTCCATGGACCTGAATTTGTAAATTGCCACCCAACCACATTCTGAAGATGTCTCTTTATAAAATAGACACAGTTTTTATGATCTCAAAATACAGCTGGTGCCTTTCAGTTAAGTGTGTTTTCATTTTTAGTGCAGTTATATCTGTCTGACATTTTCCTATGTCAGAAACAAGAATGGAAGACATGGCACCTTTCCAGAAATCTGTAAAAACAGCAGAGAAGGCAGGCATCTCCCAGACCTTTGTGCTGGAGGGCTCCCAAATTACTTAAGTAAATTAAGTATTGATCACTTTTCATGCAAACATTTTTAGTTTGAATAGGTGGCTTGGACAGAGAATTAGGATTTTTCTCCTGATTTAACCAGGTTGTTTAAGTAGCAATTTACTGGAGAGAGAGAATCCAAGTCTTTACACAACCTTGTAACTTTGGAGGTGGAAGGGAAATGGCAAGGGGAGGGAAACAGGAAATCAGCTGTATTGATTTAACATGTGGGAATTCAGTTTTTGTGGAAGAAGCTAAATATTGCCAAAGATCCAACAAAGAAATCTTGTGTCCCTACCAGAGATGAATGTTGGCGTATAGCTTTCATAATACATACAGCGATACTTCTTCCAGCTGCAAGTGTAGTGAAACAAACCAAAAGGCTGAGATTTAGCCCAAACTAACAGAGAAAAATTTTGTTGTAAATTAATTCCTCCTTAATCACTAGTCCAGACACATCAGGGCACGTTTCAGACCCAACTGTGCAGGAAAAAAAGACATAATCTACATGGAAACCGCTGTGGTTTTCTATACACATTTCTGTTTCTGTTCCTGTATGGGACTCACAGATAGCAAGTGCATGGAGAACACTACAGACACACACAGGATTTGGCATAGGGGGAGGAAGACCTAGAGGCTGGGCAAGGCCTAGAACTTGCAGAAATTGTGAGACTTTGAAATATTGTGTTCAATTGCAGACAAATTGCTAAAATCAAAATCGTTAACAACTACAAAATCGTTAACAACTACGGGCCACTTGGAACTCATCCTAACTTTTGTGGCTGGACCAACTCTTCCCTGTGCATTATATGGGCCAGAATTCAGCGTTGAGAGTCCCCAATAACTTTTGACAACTCACAGCTAACCATCAGCAACAACTTAGACACATTTAAAAAAGGACATTCTGTTCATGTGTTCAGCTTCACACTCAAGTGTTGAACAGTTGGAACAGATGTAGCACAAGCATGTCATTGTTGGGTTCAGCTGGCCTAGTTCACCTACAGGCAATGCAAGTAGGAAAGGAACTGCACACAAATGAGGAGGATGACTAAACTTCTCTTTCTGTTCTCTCTCTTTTTTTTTTTTTAACTAGCATTTACATTTTACCTAGGTCCTCAGACCTTCATAAGCCTTAGAAAACACAGCAACACTGAATACTGCTTAACTTTGCAGCGAGAGCCTTTACCTGTGTACCACTGGACCAGTATTTCTACTACTGATAATCTCTCTTTGTCCCAGCTACTTAAAAAAAACATACTGAGAGATCATACATCAAAATAAACACACTTTTCATGTTGCTACCTTGTTAATGGACTTCTGCTGTTCCTGTAGTCCATCAGACCAATGCAAAGCCAAATATGCTTTGGACATATGGACTGACAGTCATCTACCAAAGCTGGCCAAAACCAATTTGTGGGAAAGGTGATAGTTTCTCTGTCAGCTTGTACAGCAAGTACAAGTCATCCAGAAGGCTGGGAGTTAGTTGACAAAGCTAATTAAAATGTGCTGCGTGCATCACCAGGCAGTATGATTCACTACCATTTATTCAAAGCCATTTCTCCAACAAATGACAAAAAGTGTGCATGATAGCAGTTTGTGCACCTGTCACTGCTCTCCAATTGGTTCTTGAAGGTATATGTAGAGCCAAGCACACAATATTCTTACTAGACCACTGGTGATAATTAATCTGTTACAATGTAAACTAGGCAATGAGAGTTTTTTCTTGGGTTTAACCTCATTAGTGATTTTCCAAAGCCTTTCACTCTTCTGAGTTTAGCTGCCTTTTCCTAGTTATATCCCACCAACAGAGAAGGACTAATCAGTGCTTTAAGAAAACTGAGTTCATTAAATCTGACTAAAGTTAAGAAGTTTTTTTCATTAATTGCTTTGAAATGGTCCACACTGATTTTCACCACTGATGCACATGGTGAATTATTCTATATTAGGTTGCTTGTCCTCTTTAAACAGTGGTTTAAGTTATTTACACACATTATAAATATAGCAATCAAATATACCATTTGAAATCTAGGAAATTGCATGAATGGCTTTTCTTAAACTGTGATGGGATGATTTATGTCACCAAACAACTGAAGAAATGGAAATATTATTATCAAGGGAGGTACTTCAAAAACAGCTTTTCATAAAACTTCAAGCTCACAGTCCTCTCTTTTTCCAATTAACTTATCTCAGTATGGCTAGAGTATACAGACACTGGTAAAAAAAAAGAAAAAAAAATAAAACGGCATGGGAGATTACCTGTACAGCTGAATCCAATTTATTTTTTTATTCTCAGCATTTCAGTTTCCTACATTTTCCATTATATCTTTGGCTCTCAAAGCTTGGTGTAAAAAAAATTGAAGGCAGATGACTAAGGCTATGAACATCAACACATAAAAAATATCTTCTGTGATTTCAGTTTTGTCTCTTCATTATACTCAGTTCCAGTTGTAAGAAACATTACATGTATATTTTATTTTATTAGGAAAGAAAGACTTTTCTTTCTTTGATATGCATTTCCTACAACATCTCTGTTAATTCAAAGTTCTGGTAAATACAAAGTTTCAGCATGCTGCATTCCAGGAGCAACGCCAGCAACAGACTGAAGGATCTACAGGGTCACTTTCAGTATCTCTTTGCTCCCATATGGAGATACTTCAAAACAGAAGTGTGCAATTTATAGGCACAGCATAGATGCACTCTTCCCCACTAAAGCAACACACAGAACTTGGTCACTAAAGGCAGTACATGCACCGCCCATGCCTCTGCTGTGTTGCTGTTTCCTGGTTTTATTCAAACATCTGTCAGCAATTATTAGCCATAATGACTGTAATGAGCTAGATATAATTTCTATTTAAAGGGTGCTAAGTACAAGTAGATTTCTGGTTCAGATTACATGTGCAGGCTTACTGGGTGAAAAAAATCTGTCATCAGTCCAGTTTTATGAGAAGAGCTGCTGAGCGCCTCTTCCCGGCAGTGCTGTGCACTGGACTATCTGTCTTAGCAATGTGGGTAACAGTCCTCCCAAACAAGATACAAACAGGATGTGGCAACCTCCAGCATCTTGCATCCCCTACTTACACTATGCCACAGCTTGCTTGTGAAGGGCGTGCCTAGGAAACCTACCGGACTCAGACATTGTCTATAGCATGCCAGAAGTATTCCTATGAAATGCTGGTGGTATTTTCACCTCCTGCAAGAGGCTTGATTTCATAGCCAGTCCCAGAACAAGGAAAAAGTGGCTAGCCTGCTCTCTGATCAGAGCATGAGGAGGACCAAAGGGATCCAAAACTGCCCCCAGGCTCCCAGCCAGACCCTGATGTTTGCATCTGACAGACAGCTCTTGGTTGTTGCCTGTGGCGTTGCTTTTACTGTTTGTAGCATGGTTGTGCAGGGCTTTGCCTTCCAGCTACACATCTGTGCTCCCAGCTACACCTGCAAGAAAGGTCACGAGCAAGAAGAGCTTGGTGTGACCTTCTCTCCTCCTGACCATAAGTGCATCAGAAAACAGCACAGAGTAATGCTTACGCTCTGAGGCCCCACCCCCCCTGACCTTTTTTTTTTTTTTTTTATCATGGCTCTTATGGCAGGTACCAACAGAACCCATAAATTGTATGATGCCTGCACAGCCTGCCCCTTCCCTCAGCCGTGGGCTGCTGGGCAGTGTCTGCATGGCTGCTATACCGCTTCAACTCAAGCCATTTGGGAAACAAAGCAAACCACAACCTTTTCCTCCCAAAGCCTGAACAGCATGTGTGAGAGGAGGGCTTTTTTATTACACCCAGGCTTTTTGCCTAGTATTTATCCTTCCCGAGTTAAAACTTTCCTCATAGTAATAGCTCTTTGAAGTCAGACTATTTGCTCCGCTAAACCCCACAGCTCTGCCTACCTGCAGCAGATTTATCAGGTATTGCTACTATAATAGTGCATTTTAATTCCTTTCACTGAAGTTATAGGGAGAACTGCACTCTCGGGATGAGCTATTCAAGCTGCTACATGAGTCAGCCCCATGAGAAAAACAGAACATTTGTAGCTGCAATATCTTTTTCTTCAGAAAAAAAAACAGCATTGCTTGTTCATGGGCAGAACTTTTTGGTACCTCTCTTAGACGTGCAATGAGTTACACAGCTGCTGCATTGTGCTAATTTTTCTATGACTGATTATGGCTTAAGGTAAGAGGAAAATCTTAAAAATCTTTAAAAAAAATGTGGAGGCCTCAAAAAACATGGGAAGAATAATACACCTTGAGAATACAAACACATGATCTGGACTTCAAAACACTCATAAAGAATGAATATCTGTCAGCTAGCAGGACAATCCCTCCTCAATGTTTCACCAGCTTCTGGGAGAAACAAGCATAATATAAAGTCCCTTAATGATCCTTAAAGGTTGGCAGAGTTCTTAGCAGGAGATTTAAGGGCCACTGGAGAATTGTGTATAAAAAGAGTCTCCTGTCACATACTTTTAAATACAAAGAAGGCCTAACCTCATCGCTGTTGAAGTCACAGCAGACAGCTTTCTTACAGCTTATTCAGCTCCCCTGCCACCAGACCTCTGCAGTCCACCTGGGTCTCTCAGCCCAGGGCTGACAACAGGTCCAGCTCCAGGGTCCGGATGGTACAATATCTATCAACCGAGGTCAAAGTGTCTTTCACCTCCTGTTCTCAAAGCCAGGAAAGCGAGGCTTTGGTTCAAAGCCCACAGAGAATAAAGGGAACCATTTAATTGAATCAGTCAAGTCATTCAATGTGTTAAAGACCTAAACAGTGACGTTTTTAGTCCGACTTCCCAGGAATAAAGAAAAAACGATGTTGCCAGAACAATTGGGGAAGGATCAGAAAAATGGTTTTCCAGGGATGAAGAGAAGCAAGCTAAGCAGAACCTGGAGTTTATTATCTGCTCACTAATCTGGCATTCTTGTGTGCATGATGTGCACAATACATGAAGCTTTCTGAAATATCAGGCATGAATATAGCTCAGATCCCACCACCAGCTTCATTAGGAAACAGAATGTTACTCCAATGTGTTCCTTTGAAACAGGATTTATTCATCAGATTAGGCAGATTGGTCCTTTGTAAGCAGATTCAATCATGTGTAAGTACAAGAAGGCAGGTAAAGCTATAATCTGTAGCCAACAATCATCAGGTACATCATATTTGCACCTTTCCCAACCAGCAACATGTGGCTGTAGCACCACGAGAGCTCAGCTCAGTTCAGCCCTGGAACAATGGATAGCAAGTGCCTTCTCTGAACTAGGAAACCCAATTTTTTCTTCTTTTGGGTATCCAGAGTTATCAGTGTCTTTCAGAGAGGAAAAAAGCACTTCCTGCTATTCACACATTGTCACAGCTTAAGAGACTTGGCCTGGTTTGGCCAGCCCCTAGGAAATTCCTGTCTGCTGCTTGTAATTACAGAGTGTCAAAGCATCCAGCGAGGATACCCCAGGTCCCACATGCACTGGGGCCTTGAAAGGTGTTTTCAGTTTTCTTCATTGTCTATTACTCTTAAGACACTTATTAAACCAAGGTCTGTGTCACTCTATAACTCAAGATGTCCACTCAGTGCTGCTAACATCTGATTTCTCCCAGAAAATGCAACACTTGGTTGTGATGTGTGTTGCCTGCCAAGACACTAAGCAGTGATCGCAGGTGCTGCAAGTCGAACAGGAGAGATGTAGTTAGCTGAGGTCTGTCACCTTCCAGAGCATCTGCGTAGATTTCCGGGTGGCAAATTGTCATTATGAACACATACTGCTTGTATTCACTTCTTCTTCATTTGGAGAAAGCAGGAGCTGGTCAGCAAAGGCAGCATGTCATTCGGCAAGGATATGTTGGCAAGAAAACTGTGTCACAGCACAGAACACAATACAAGGCATTATGAGTAATTCATCAAGGGAATAGCTTGGCAGAAGGCAGAAGGTTTAACATGCCTATATATACAAAAAGATTTTTTTTTTCTTATACAGTGGAGAGAAGAGGAATACTCTAAAGAAATATTTTGAGGAAGGAGACTGCGACATGTTCACGGTTGGCCCCTTCAAACTGATCATGCCAGCTCTGGAGAAATGCTGTGTTTTTTGTCTGAGGGCTGCTTACTGGCTTCCTTATTCCACATGGAGTAGTGCCATTTCAGAGCAGCAGGGACCTCCATTGACT
Organism: Syrrhaptes paradoxus; assembly: GCA_013400615.1. Classification (NCBI taxonomy): domain Eukaryota; kingdom Metazoa; phylum Chordata; class Aves; order Pterocliformes; family Pteroclidae; genus Syrrhaptes; species Syrrhaptes paradoxus. The sequence continues at coordinate 158,421 of VZTO01020789.1, forward strand.
TCAGTGCTCAGCAGCTGCATAAATGAAACTTTAAAGGCAGATTCTGAACTTATCCTCACGGATGCTATCAGCAAAGCCCTTCAAAGAGACTCAGATCATTCCACTGGATGGAAGTCACACACACTAACATGTATGCAAAGAAATAATTTGAAAAATCCCTTTCCTCCCTGCACCCTTAAAGAGCAGCTCTGCATCAATCATGCATTTTTACTGTCTCACTGCTAACCCCTCTTTTCCTGGGATCCACTGGGAAAGAAAGTGTCAGGCTTTTTCTTTGCAACATACATGGCAAAGACATTAGTTGATCTCGGAAAACTGAAACTACATTTAAGTAACCGAGAAAAGCTACCCTGAAAGTTTCTGTGGCCTTATATCTGTAACTAGCAGATACAAATTTTATCTCTTCAAGTTCAGACTTTCCATTAAATTAGCACTGCTTGCCTCCACTGTTGTATTTCCTGGGTTGTATCCTTCCTATTTCTAGATCTTTTACAGTTAGCTCCAGAGCATATGTAGGAAGCTTTGACAGTCTTACAAGTCAACAAATATCTAAAGGCTGTAGCTTTTCCATGGGTGATGCAGCCCCCCAGTGACTGAGGACTGGATGAGCTAAAGGCCATGGTCAGTGCTCCTGTGGAAGCTGCACTACTTCAATGTAGATGAAGGATGCACGAGATGTGTGTTTTATTTCCAGCTCTGCCAAAGACCCTTTACAAAACGTATCAGAGACCTCTTCCAGGTCTTTGTTTCCTTTTTTTTTTTTTTTTTTTTTTTTTTTTTTTTTTTTGTGATGGAATNGAAAGTCAAGGTCTTTTCTCTTACACCCAGACTCCCCAACAGCTAGGAGAGGTACAGCTGCACTAGCAGGAAAGATGCAACAGCAGGTTTTCAAGTATTCACCTGCGCAAACAGCTTGCTGGGAACACTGTTGTCTTGAAACTTGGTTGTCTGTATGACACCTTGTAGTGATAACAGTGAAGACAGATTTCTTCAAGTTGGTGAATCTCATATCATAGCCACCCTGTGATATGTCCTAAGACACTCTGACCATAAATTCATCCCAGTGCAACACCAGCCAGCATATAGCTTTGCAGGTTAGACTTAGCTCCACCAGCAGTAGAAAATGGTTCTGGCCAGTATGGGAAGCTAAAAGTGTCCCAGACTGTCAGCACAGGTGTGTTTCCATGTCTGCATGCTGAACAGAAGGGGCTCTTATCTTGGAGCTCTGTGCTTCTGGGTCCACTCCACTACAAATTTTTGTTCAACAGTCTTTTCTTTAAAGTGGAGAAAATCATGGCCACAGAGAAGGAGATCTGCAAAGTCTGTGTGTAAATAAAGGCTACTTATAAGAATGATCACAAGAGATTGTCTGAAACTCAAGGGAAATTTTAACAGAAAATGGGTTTCTCTCTTTAACCCTAAATAAAAAACTACCAAACACGTACACACTGACCCCTCCATACACATCTATGTAAATTTGGTTTTGCTGTATGAGTGTGTGTTTGTTGTACAGATACATGTGTGTGCATGAGTGTGTGTGTGTGTGCATAGTTATAAAGTTTTTACAATGGCATGAGAAATACAAAGAGACAGAAAATCAAGAAAGACCCACATGGATGCTGGCAAACTGAGATAGTAGCACTCTGAAGCCTGCTTAAGCCCTTATCTATGCACAACACCCTGTTCCTACTAACATACAGCATTAGAACATACAGATGGCCACTTTGCAGTAATGTAACACAGTTTCAGCAGGCCCTAAATAAAGCAAGCATTGTAACCACACTAAAGGTGACACAGTACACACCTTATCTCCCCTCGGCACTTGCTTCAAAATAACATGCAAAAAAGCTCTGCTGCTCTTCTGATGGTCAAGGAAGAAGGGCTATCCTGTTAATTTCTGGTAGGGTTTGAATAATTTCTGCTCTTTCAGCAATGATTTTACCTATATTGACAGATGAATTTGCGTTGAAAGACAAAGCTGTAGAACCTTCTTAGAGTGAGCATATAAGGCAACGAAATTGAAAGTGCTGCACCACTCCTATCACATTGTCAGTGTAATGAACTCATCATAGCATACATCTTTTAATCTGCCCAGTCTTTGGATGTAAGGTGTAGCGTTCAGCTAAAACTGAATTACTAGTTAAGAGAACCCTGTTTCACTGATTTGATCCTTCATGGTTAGGAAAGCTTTCAGCCTTTCTTTTACATGAGTGAGAGCAATGTCAACTTGCCACAGTGAATGCCAAAAGTTCATTATCTCTTGTGTAAGGAAGATTTCCTTTTAGTTTCACTGAGTGTCCCTTCCTGGTCTCACAAGGTGAGCAAGATTGAGGAGAAACCCTGAAATGTCTTGTAATGCTCTGCTTCACCAAGGGTTGTCCTGTCTCTACTCTCTACCTCTTGCCTGACTCAGAACACGGTATATTTGTGCTCTACTTACAGACAACTCCGCAGCTCTGATTATTTTTGTTGCCTGTTTCCAAATTCCCTCCATTTCAAACAGATCCAAGTGTAATGTATAGGGCAAGGTTTTCCCTTTGTTTTATATAATTGCATTATCTTTTACATTTCATTCCAGTCCTCTCCTGCAATACTCTGATTATCTTTTTCTGTATTGTTACACTTGCTTATTACTGCACTGTGAGCTGTTGCGATGACAGCCATTTAGTGGCAAAGAACTCAGAGGGAAGATACGCCTGCCCCTTTCCTGCATTTTTCTACATTCTAATAATCTATGGGTTTGTTTCTTTCCCTAGTAAGGCCTGATTTGGCTTGTAACCTAAAGGAAAGGAAAGTAAAACAGAGGAAAACTCTGGTCAAGACTATTAAAAAAAAAGAAGTCATGCTTATGTAGTAGAATCATGTCTTCAGAACATCTTGACTTATGAAGTAATGTTTTTGTTATATCTAAGCCAAGAATTTGGGGATATTTTTTAAAATGGGAGGCAATGTTACACATAAAACATAATGCAACTGGCATGAGATAAGACAGCTGATCTCCTAAGGCACCCTCCTGTTTGCTGTTGTGGAACTCAAAGGAGCCACAGGCAAGACAGGGAAAATCACCTTCATTCAGGGGTAAGCTAATTTTTTTAAATTGCTGCTTTGAAGAAAGAGACCATATATTAAATATTATATTATATAGAATAATATATATTTATAATTATAATATGATTGATAATATAATAATAATTATATATAATAATATAAAATAAATATACAGACCAGTCCAGTTCTGTATAGCATGTTTACATTGTACACATATATTCTCTGAGCACGTACAAAACAGGAAAACTGGAAAAGCCTCTTGGAGTGTTTTAAAACATCCAGCCTTCGCAGACATAGACGTACCTGTAGAGAAGGGGTGAGAGAGGGCTTTGAGCAGGAAAAGGTGCTAAGTACTAGGTAAGTGCCCACACCAGCAGTCCTGGCTCACCACACATGTAGTCGCTGCTCAGCATGAGGTCCAGCCACCTTTTGCCCTGCTCACCTTCATGGCTTTCCATGTTCATTTAGGCAGGCTCCAGTACTACTCTTAATCACACTGTTGACTTCAGATATTCAAATTTATGTAGCAAGGGCATGAGCGGGTGACCTGAATGGCAGCTCCAGCCAAGGTAGAGTAAACCACTTCTCAACAGCTGACCTTGGGGAACTGCAGTGAAAGTTTCTCTAACATATTGTAATGAGAAAAATCTCCCTGGGTTGGCACCAACTATGTAGCAGGCTCACACATTCCTCATTCGCTTGTTGCAGTCAGCAGACCAGTAGGACAGTGTGAGCAGGCCACCAGAAGCAAAGCTTGGAAGCAGCTAAGAGGAAACATGGTGCCCAGTGGGACTCTTACTGACATTACTGAGTGTAAGATTAAGGTTACTTGCTGTGATTAAGCCTTTATACAAACTTAATTATGGTAATAGTTTGAAATCAAGAACTGAAACCCAGCTAATTAATGGCAAGCATGAGCTGGCCTATTCAAGTCCCATATGGGACCATTGTCTCCTTTCATCACTTATATTTCATTAGAAAATGAAAACAAATTACAGAAGAGCAGACCTGAAAATCTGAGAAAGTCCAGACAGAGGAGGAAGTTGGTGTCTCAGGGAATATTTTCTGCTTAGAGCAACAGTTGAGCCCAGGTTGTTTGTTTCTTGTGGTGGCTTGTGTGGTCAGTGCAGCCTCAGGAATATGGACTGGCTTTGCAGACCTCTCTGTACTAGCACAGACCAGGTGCTTCATGAATGTGTGATGCCTGCATGACACGCATGGACTTCCCTTCCCCAATGAGGCAGGGCGTTCTGTAGTTTAATAAGTCAGAGGATTTCAGCAACAGCTCCACAACCCAGCCTGTGGGTTTCTGTTCCCAGGACTCGCCCAGACTGTTTAGCTTGACAGCTCTGATAGGAACCTCCCTGTTCTCCCAGCCCCCGTGGCAGAGCAGTGCCTTTCCACATAAAATATTTACAGTACAAGACCATCAAGAGTGATAAAGTATTCAAGAAGCACTGCTCAAGATTGCAGGGGAGTAACTGAGCAAATGGAGAAGGAAAAGCAGCTGCTGTCCTGAGTAAGTGTGTCTGTGTACTGCAACGTTCCCTGGCTGCAGAACAGTGCTTTGAGGGCATATTTTTCTGAGGTTGCTTTTCCTCAGTCTACCTCCCATTTGCCCATCTAAACTTTAGCTACTTTCTGAACTCAGCAAAGCCCTCTGCAATGACAAAGCCCAGCAATGACAAAGTACCAACAAATAAATTAATTTATGGCCCACCTACCCTTCTTCAATAGGACAAAACATTTGTTCCTTCAGATGTAGTTAAGTGTCTGATTACCACCAATCTCTGGGTGTATCAGCTCTGTCCTCCCAGATGCTGTGAGGGGTAGTATGTTCACTCACTTCCCACATCATCTCTTCTCAGTCAACCTGGTGCTTGACTTCGAGGCCATGACAGATCTGCACCTATGAAACAAGTACCTGAAGCACCGCGGTACTGTCAGAAAACAAAATCTCCATCAGGAAATCCTCCACAGCAGAGCCATACTGGGGATTGTCTTCATAACAAGCACCATTGTTTATAAGACTTATATGCAACCTGTGACTGAGTGATCAAAATGGCTTTAACCTACAAGTAGGAAGAAAGAGAGGTACCACAAATTCGAGCATAGGATGTTCATAACAACTAACCTGAATTCACAGACCACTACATAAGTGTTACTGACAGAACACAAAAAAAAGCCCAAGAGTCAGAGAGATGTTGCAGAGAGAGACCTGCCCTGAAGAAGTGCTCAGCAAGGCAGCTCACACAGCGTGCCAAGGCCACCAGGCCACCCACCTCCACATGCATATGCAACCCTGAACATCACTCTCCAGGATGTGCAGGGCAAGTCTCTTTGAACTTGATGACTATGTGCACGCCTATAGTGGGGAGAAAAAAGGACTCTGGCACTTGCCACCATGGCATGGGTAAGGTAAGGACAATGCCACAAAAGTCTGGCCATCTGTTTTTTAAAAAATGTGAGCACCTTAAGGGATCACTTTTATAAACAGATTAGACACTGCAAGGCTCTGTGAAGTGATGCCTTAATATTTTTAAATCTCTGAGTCCACATCTCTACATCCCTGTCACAGTCAATGTTCTGCACAACAGCTTTCCAGCTGACATGGCTATTTTAACACTACCCCTGTCTTATATTTCCCTTCCTTCATTTGTTTTGCTCTGTAACAGCATGATTGTTTAATTAGTCAACAAAATCTGCTGCTCTCTAGCATAACCCTTCATGCTTCCGCTGAGCATTCAAGGCTGTTTGGCTGCAACCACACCACAGTTTATATGTACAATCCATTTATGAGCTTTGTGCTTTCAGGACCTGTCAGCACAGGGAATTTATTGTCAAATAAGCTCAGGTGTGAATTTGATGTGCCATCCTTATTCTTCCCAAACTCTTTTGTGGGTTATCTAATTTCACAGAAAAATGCCTTTGAGCTGTTCAACTTCATCCATCTCGGAGGAGTGCAAATAGAGTATTGTAACAGCAATGTTTACATAAATAGCTGGTGCTAAATAGCTTTTTTGCACTCTTACCTTAAGCTAAACCATTACTTAGCATGTGCAGTCTGGAAAGCCTCTCACCTAATCCCAGCTTTAAACTAAAGTGACGGATCATATGACACTTTCTGAAGGACTGTCTACACAGGGGAGGTCAGTGTGGACTATTTAACAGTTTGAATTGAAAGAGGAATATCTATCCAAGATTAACTCTCTAATACTCCACTCTTTACTCCAGACTGTGTAACTGATACCTGGCTCACTCAGGACCAGGCCCATTTCATCTGACCACACTCTTGATCTGGAATAGACAGTTTAGAGTATCAGGAGAGGAATCTATATACTGAACAACTGCAAGGCAGGCAAACCTTAATTTGTCTAATTTTACGTCCAATGCATTCATCACTATGATGTTCTGCTGTGCTTATGTCACATAAAATCTCTCTCAATCTGCATTAGTGGAAAAATATAAACACATTTATTTGTAGGGTTCACAAACATCCGTGAACACTGAGGTAATCTAGGACAGCTGCCCTTGCTCTCTATGCAAGCATTTGTACCTTTAGGTTTAATTGCTGATTTTCACTGCTTCCTTTTCTGTTTTAGTCACAGTTTTACTATTTGATGACAGCATAGTTTAAATATATGAATTGTGCATTTGAAGGATATTATTGCAGTTATTTTAGCAGCCCTGTTCACTAAAATATTCAGATTTGTAAGAGCAGGTGGTGGTTTTGAGGCAGAGTTTTTACATTCAGGACGGGTTTGTCAGTCCTGGCACATCCCACATCACCTCATGAGTGTTTCACTGCTTGCTATCCCATTCCTTCTCACGCAGATACCAGCTCAGGTCTGATGTGTAATCGGCTTTTTCATTTGCAAAGCTCTGTAGTTGACACTGATCTGAATCAGCTCTGCTTCTCTTCAATTTTCTATGTGTCTCTTAAGTACTTATACTGTATCTATCTTTCAGACAACACCAGAGATCTTCTGAAGAAGTAGTGCTATAAGAATTACATTCTACTTGTGGCAAGACTGGTTTTGTTTTTACTGCTACTGTTATGCATCTGTTCAATATTTACCATTAACCTTATTTTTATCAGATTAATAAAAATATATAAAACGTAACTAGATAGGACAGACTAATTGTGGACCAGAACTCTTGCTCTACATCATTGCTGGTTTTGAAACTTTTCCATCACCATTTCTGTAATTGCATATGATGCCAAGATTCAAAATGTTGAATGCACACCAATCATCTTTTAGTACAGAACACTTCAGGAGTCCAGCTGTTGATGAGTGTGCATGTACTTCTCACAGTATGGTAAAATGAGCCAAGGACTAATTCAATATACCAGATTTTAAACCTGCACTTCTTTTCTGTGATCAAATCTGCAAGAAGACCAAGACAGCTGACGAGTGTTGCCTGTAGCAAGAAGCATTGCAAACGGAAAGAATACATCGATTTTTCCTATCATACTAGCCTCCGTGAAATGTAGGGGGCTACTGTTTAAAAAAGCAATTTTGTGAACACTTGCTGTAAAGTGCAGTACGTACAGGTAGAAATTGTCCGTTGCCACTAGTAGGACTGGTATCAAGTGCACTGCAGCATTGACCATGGTGTCACTGCAACAAACAGCTGTAATGTTTCCTGGACTACCCCCTTGTAAAGCTACAGGAATATTAAGACGTTTATTTGAAATAGTGGTACAATTGCAAAGAGTAATCCACAGTAATTCCCTCTTTCTGAGCATTGGTTCAGTATGAAGAGTGGTTATGGGACATGGGAAATGGATTCCTTTTGGAGAAAAACTGTTCAAAGTCTCTGCTCTGGTTAATAGCAAACGCACTCCAGGGCTTAACGAAGACATAGGGGTTTGCACCAATGACTTTTGCTTGTGACAGCTTTGATTCACAAGAGTCTAGGTGTTTAATTCAGTGAGCTAGGCTAAACCCAGCTTGAAATAAAACCTAAACTGCATATAGTGTAGTTGTAACGATTGCAGCAACAAATGTTTTAATCTGCGGGACTGATCTTTCTTTGCCAAATTATTTGCTGATGTGTCCAGAGGCAATGAACACCAACAGGATCAAATTTTTTTTTCCCTTGACCTGCCAATGGCTCTTCCAACACAAGCAAAGGAGCAGGAATGGCAAAAGATAGAATATTTTGAAGATATCCATCCACCAGGCACCTGGTGGAGGGAAAGACAACTGCCCTTCCTGAGTGAAATAAATGAGTGCAGAATTAATCCCACCATATTATTAGATACTTAGTGTGGGAGAGAAGCTTGACAACTGATCTCACGACAGGAAAAGCATTGCTCAGTTCCTTATTTATGAGACCACCAAAAAACAAACAGGGAACGTAAACAAGACTTCCATGTGAAATTATGTGCTTCTTCAGAAATAGCGTTATTTATGATGGCCTGAATTATGAATGTCTGTAATGCGAATTCAGCAATATTCACTACTAATGTGATGCTCTATATTTGGACTAAAGTCCCCAAAACTGCACGCAATGACACAGGAAACGTATTCAGTCTTGCTTAAAGCTTTGAGTAATCTTGAAATATTTGAAATCAAGTAGATAGTTTTGGGAGATTTATTTTAGAGGTCTGTATAATTTCCATGTAATTATCCATCACTGACCATGCATAATGTAACCATGCATAATGAAAGTACAGGATGAGCCCAGGATAGCTGCACCTCCTAACTGCCAGTCCAAGTGCTGGTTCATAACAGTTGACAAATTTGCCTCACCCAGCCCCCATACTCTACAGAAAATTCACTGTAGAAATACTTCCTGGCCATTCCTTCATTCAGGGTCTTTCTCATACCAGCTTTAGTGCTGTAGAGAAACAAAAATATTGAAGAATCCCATGGACACTGACAGGTGCAACAGAGCCGTCCTTACAACATGTACCCAACTATTTCAAGCCACTTGACATTCATGCAGTAGGCTGCTCTGGGTGTTTTTTGGTGGCTTCTGAAAATGACAGCATCAGAAAATATGAACACTCTTTTAAAGGATGCTGCCTTATTCTTTTACATTGCGCCATCATTTAGGAGACAAAGACAGAGAGACTACAATGCCCTAAATTTGGAGAAGCAATGAGCATTTGATATCGTTGGATCTGTTTATTATGATTATTAAAATAACATTCACATTACATAAGGTGGAAAACCGCTCAGCAGAGAAAATAATTTCATTTTTACATGTTATCTTCAAGAATCACATTGTACTGCTAGGTTTTAACATGAGATTTAACAATTATGAAAAAATATGTAATCTAAAAGTCAAATAGGTCATTAAGGTATCGTTAATACCACCATAATTATCCTAAGGCACAACATTTTATCCCTTTTCTGATAACTTTGCATTATTACTCTGAATAGCTTCAGATTCAAACAGATTCTGTATCTTAAAAGGCAGATCGTGTTTTGGTGGGTAGGACATTTCTCTAGGACTCAGAACATCTGCTCCTAGGTGTTATGTGGTATTGGCTACTCATTTCTCTCCTCCTTGTCTGTACTTCCAGAACTTCGCTGTCTTGCTTAGTCAGGCTTCAAGTACTTTGAGACAGATATTGCCTCTTATAAATCTGGACATCATACAGACAACTGGACAGAAATACAATGGAACTAACTCACTTTCAGAGTCCCTGCTGAGGGGAATTTAGGTGTTGCTCTAACAGAAAACAAACAATGACTCATGTCAGCTCTTGAAGCAGCTAAATGTTTTTCCCTTAATAGATAAAACAACACATGGCTCATAGCCTGATTGTTTTTGAAGTCTCCAAAAAAGCCTTACTCTAGGATCAAAATATTCGTGGTTCAGGTACAAGTATTAAATTGATTTTATGTTCCTTTCAGGTTCCCAAAGATATTGAAGCACAGGTTATTTTACCATTTTATGTTTATACTGAAATAGACCTTCATTACTAGTACTCACAACTTCACTGACTATTTCTTCATTGCTTTTGCACCTGCGACTGAGATACAATTCAGGCTTTCTGCTTCTGTCTTGAAAGAGTTATTGTGAAAGGTCAAACTGACAGTGTTCAGTAAAATGGTTTTCTTCTGTAACAATTGTAATTCACAGGAGGAGGAATCCCTTGTGCTTTAAGACTATGATGGATGAACAACAGGTAGCATTACAGAGGAAGTAAAATTTTACACTGTTGTTCCAGCAAACCCTTGTATATCCTCATTTATATTTTTTAGCCATTTAACCATTAACCTTGAAAAACAGGTTGGACAGACAAGTCAGAATGAATGTGTTCAGATTAAAGACCCAAGGTTTTAGTTACAGAATGACAGTGAGGTGGGAGAATTGAATCATGTACCAAAACTAGCCTGCTTCAGGAGGTGTAGCTGCAGGTCACTCTCACTTGTACAGAGCTTTTTGCTTGTGTCTCAAACAGTTGAGAGAGAAGGTGCCATCAGCTCCCCTGCCCTTTTCTTTTTCAGCTACACAGTGAGCTGAAGTTCATAGATGTGAAACCAGACACTCAAGGTTACCTGGCGGAGAATCCATCTCTTGCGTTCCAGCCCGCTGGGCCATGCCACACTCTTTAAAATAAAGGAGTAAGCTGGCAGTGCTGTAATTCTTCTGCTTCCAGCATCCATCAGAAAATGTTATAAGGAACAAAGGCAAAGGCTAAGAAAGGTTATTCACTTTAAAATGCAATAACTTCTTACAAATGAGCACAGTGGATTAAATTATTCTGATCTATTACACATGTAAATCGTTAGGGAAGCCCAGACGTGTTAAAGAAACTCAGAAGCTTAGAAATTTGTGTGCTCTTAACAGCAGCTGATTTTTTGTGTGTTTATCTTTGCAATTAGCTTTACACAGCAGAGGAGCTACAGGGGAAATCTCAATGCAATAGATTTTGTACATTTTAAATGTACTTCACAAGGCCCATAATTTCTTAATATCAGGGCCTTTGCCCCTGCCTGTAGTATCTTTCTTCCCTGGCTAGCTGCTGTGGCAGTGTTGTAAGGGTCATCAAATAGCACACCACTGTGCAGTGGGACCTCCTTTCTCTCCTCCCTGGAAATGAATGTGCTCATCCTTGCTCTAACTTACTGTTCAATTTGGATGTCCTTCGTGTATACACACTCAGTAGAGGCTAAATTATTATTCTATTCAACTGAACAATTTCAGAAAACAGCTTTTTTTGAAACTCTCCAGAGCACTTTCACATGTAACCTTCAGCCTTTCCACAAACTTGCTGATCCCAAGAGCTGCCCCTCTTTGGAGTGGAAGCAGACATTCTGTAGCATTTTCTGAAACAAAGAGTCAATTCTGATATACAAGCCCTGGTTTCCAAAGAATATTCCCATCCCAAAATTATTTTCAAGATTTCAGCATTTTCCAGTGCTGCCCATGATGTTCCCAGGAGCTTAGCCACAGTGATTCCAGATGACTGCCAAAGGAGGGGCAGTTCAAGTCCTCAGTTACACTTTGAGCCACGTGGCTCAAACATGGCTGTGTTGTGTCTGGTCCACGGACACATGTTCAAAAGAGCATCATGACCTTGCACTTCCTACATGCAGAGAAGGTCCTGGTGAGTGCAGTATGGTTCTCTCCTGCCATGCAAGCAGGATGTAAACCTGGAACAGTGCCATGCCACAAGGAAGACGGTGGTGTATCCAGGCAGGAGAGGTGTCAAATGGGAATAAGGAGGCTACTGCCTCCTTGCCCTGAGGTGAGACAGGTTCATATATCTCTGCACTCATGGTGCAGACATGCTTCATGGTGTTCTTCCCTAATTACTTTTTCTGATGAAGCCAAACATTGAGCCCTGCTAGGACTGGCCAGCATTAAGCAGTCTATGCTCACCTTTCCCCTTAAGGGAATACCAGATGTTTTTGGTCTGCACCTCGGTAATTTACAGAGACAGCAACTCCAAAGAGAGCACACTGCACATATGTTCCATCCTGAATGCATTTGTCACAAGGCACAAGGTTTACTAAACTTTTCTGACAGGCTGAGAGAGAAGAAAAAATAATGTTCATTAAAACATACAACCCTCGTGAATAAGCAGAAGTATGCTAGGAAAAAAAGGAAATGACAGAGGATTTCACTGAAAACAAGAATCCTTGCACAGTGAGAAAATAAAATCCCACTCTGTATAGAAGCAAAATGACAGAGATTACAGTCTATTGTAGCCAATGAATATAGATGAAGGAGAATAAAAGTGAGAGACTTATCACTAACACAGAAATTGAAACTCCTAGTTCTCTTCCCTGGGAGAATTAATTTAAACTTTTATGGAGACCTTAGATAGGCTTGGCCCTTCAAAATAAAGTGATAGGCTTTCATTTATTAGCACCTGGCCCAGCGCTGCACGGCATTCTGTGCATGAGTAGTTCTCCTACTGAAGTTAATAGGCCTTCTGGTGAAACCACACCTGAAATACTGTGTCCAGATCTGGAGCCCTCAGCACAGGAACGACATGGACTTGATGGAGCAGGTCCAGAGGAGGGCCACAAAAATGATCAAAGGCCTAGAACATCTCTCCTGTGAGGAAAGGCTGAGAGAGTTGGGGTTGTTCAGCTTGGAGAAGAGAAGACTCTGAGGAGACCTGATTGGGGTCTTTCAGTACCTAAAGGTGGTTTACAAGAAAGATGGGGATAAACTTTTAACTGGGCCTGTAGCAACAGGACAAGGATTAATGGTTTTAAACTAAAAGATAAGAGGTTTAAACTAGATATAAGGAAAAAATATTTTACGCTTAGGGTGGTGAAACACTGGAACAGGTTGCCCAGGGAGGTGGTAGATGCCCCATCCCTGGAAACTTTCAAGGTCTGGGCAGCCTGATATAGTGGAAGATGTCCCTGCTTACTGAGTGGGGGTTGGACTAGGTGACCTCCATGGTCCCTTCCAACTCAAACTATACTGTGATTCTAAGTAATTATTTGCAGGATTGTAGTTCAGGGGTGACATACCGTGTAGTATGAAAAATAGTGTGCTGCATCAACCAGAAATTATGCACAGTTAGGGTAAACTCTGAGGTCAGTGCAAGAGGTTGTGCATATATATATATATATACACACACACCTCACTGGCTGTCTGCGCTTCCTTGATTTGGCTCATGGCCAACAAACCCAAACGTGCAATTCTACTTATTGACTTCTCAGAGAAGCCCAGATATATTTGTACATTCATAAATGTTCTTAGCTTAGATCTGAAGACACCAAAGACCTATTTGAAATCATACTGTCCAGTACCTTTCCAGATGTGCCTAGCCACTTTGCCCCAGTAAAGTGACACTGTCAACAGCAAGTTCAGGAATTCTCACATTGTTGCAGGCACTGTCACTGCTGCCTGTAAAGTTTATCACTTTGGAGGAGGATATAACTTTTCAGTACAAGCATTTCAGCAGTGTTTTGTCATGGAGCACTGCACGGAAGTGACTGAAGGCAAAAGGGAGAGGTGGAAATGTAATCCAGTCTCCCCAAAAGTATTTAATTTTTTTTGCCATGTTGTGCAGTACGCCATTAGCCATATATATGCATACACACAATTTCCGTAACTTCATCAGAATACTTTCATGTTTGCATTTTTATCACTGCCCTTGGCCCTACAAGCTATGTTTTAAACTGTAAACTAATGATGCTTTTGTGACTTGCGATTTCCAAGCCATAACATGTTATGACACTCCTGCCTGTTACCACCTTGGATTAATCATACCCCTATTACATTTTCACCTAGGAACATACTTGATAGAAAAGGTGATAATTATATTAGCACTTTAAGGGTGTTTATGATCTTTAAAGCATCTTACTAATATTAGGTTAATTAATAAAACAAAAGTACAGCTTGCATGCTCCTGAGAGAAGTATCATGGATACAGAGTACACGAAGAAATGCTTTTCTCTGAAATAAGAAAATTATCATACAAAGGAATACCTAAAACAGGGAGGGAAGAGCAGGCAGGGGAGAATTCAAGTATGAAATTAGGTCATACACATTTGAAATTATATTTGAACTAAAAATATTCACACTACTAAAAAAGCTCACAGATTTTCCTACATCCCTCCTTATTTTCTGGAGAAAAAAATGTGAAAACCTGATCCCAAGTTACTGTAGCAGCTGGTTGGATAGTGACAAAATCTTAAAACCCTGCAAAAATGGTTTCCTATTTTTTTTCTGTTTAAGAATTGTAAAGTTCCTGGCTTGCTGCCCTTCCCCTGGACTTCTAAAACTGTACACAAGATAGAGGAAAAATTGTGAATAATTTCTGGACCTTAACTGATAGGTACTGGGAAGCATTTGCTCAAGCCTGTGAGCTACAGGACCTAGCCTTCATTCAGTTTTCTGACTGATGCTATCTCAGGCTGTTTTTCCACTTCAGGCCCTGGCAGCATGAGAAAAGGATTTGTGAAATGTTACCTGCTTAGGAAGGGAAGGTATACATTAAGGTAGCTGTCAGTGAGAGGCCTCATGGCTGCCTATATGTATACAAGGCAACATGGAGGCTGCTTTGATTTGATGTAACCAATGACAGTTAAAAGCTCATGTCCTACAAAGAGGAGACTACCCACAGCACTGTATCCTTCAATAACACCTTATTCAGTGACTCTACCTCTCATCCTGGATCCCAGATGCAGCCTATTTTCCACACACTTCTTCATGGTTGGAATCTAAGAGGAGGTATCTGATCCCTGGTATCTTCAGGAACATTTAAAAGTTAATATGAACTAGTCACAGGACCCAAATCTGCAACTGATCCATAGGACAGGCAACTGTACTCATGTGAAGAAAAAGTCATCAGTGAAGACAAGCAGTCATGTTTCTGAGGAGATAGCTACTCATCCAAAACAGCTTGCACGGGCTATTGCAAGACTCAAGGTGTCAGACCAGCTTCCCCAAGTAAGCTTAGAATTGAAGATTTATTGAATTAATCTTTCCCTACAACTGCAAGTTACGTAAATCACTACAGCTCTGAGTTGTTCAGGGAAGCCCACTGAGAACACAAACTGATGAGATAAGGCTTCGAAGAATGACCAGAAACATTGGTTGCCTTCATTTGGGTGCTTTCAACAGACCTCAAGTGGGGTACCCGAAGGGTGTCTTCAGCAGGACTTGCATGTATATGGTCTCTTCTAGTGTACTGAGTTACCTGGTTGTAATAACAACACCCGAAGGAACTCAGTTGCCTTTCCCAATATGCCCCAGGAATCACAATTGCTCTTTTTTTTTCAGGTCATAAACCTATCTATCTGCCAATTTCCTCTCCTTTAGAGAGATTCATGCTCTCTAATGTTCCCTTTCTCCCAACTTTCTGCTAAATCACTTATTTTTTTAAAAGCATTTTCAGCAGTAAAGTATTAAATGATGGACCAGAAGCAGGGGAGAAGAGGGTACCAAACAAAATACATCTTCTCAAAGGAAGCAGGGAAGGGTTCTAGTGAGAGTAACATGAGCCAGTGCTACTGTTGCTGGAGGGCTATCATAGCAACAATCATAAAACATATGGATGTTGCTAAGTATCAAGAGGGGCAATCAAATCTATTTCTAAAAGTGGACCTTTGCAAAGCCAGAAGTCTCTACCAGCAGTAAAACTCGTGCTTCTTTTTGGAAATAGTATCAGTAGGCTGGTCTGATGTATACTACCAACAATCATTTGATCTGACCTCATCCCTGACAAAAAAAGTTAGTTCTCCCCAGCAATTCTAACACAGAAACAAATAGGTTACTGCTGATATGGAACATATCTCAAGTTAGATAGTTTACATTATGTCAATCTTTTTAACAGTAAAGTTAAAATAATTGAACAATTTTTAAAGATTATTTTTCCAGGTATTTCATTCTCACAGATAATGGAGTTAACCAGCATTCAGTGCATCAAGGTGTTGGAACATGACTTTTCAGGGAGAATGTTCCATTACTATCTTCAGTTATTTTGTCAGCTGAATACTCACAAGCTTTGAAAAAAGAAAGGGCTTTTGACAGTCAAACCTCGATCACTAAAGCAACAATCAAAATTCCTTTATGAGTAAGCTCTGGTTGGATTGCTAGAGCTCTGAAATTTATTCTTATTCTATTCCTCTATTATCATTACTGGAGAAGACTCTAGGAAACTGACAGTTCTATGCAAGGCTGGCAGACTTGTCAAAAATTCAAGAAAACTCTGTTACTTGATTTTATTTTATAAATTTGGTGTCAACTTGCTTTTTTTCTTAGCATATTTCTCACTTCCCACTTTCATGGAACAAAGGCAGGGTAAAAAGTAGTCAATGCTCTAAATATTTTCCCCATCATGACTAGGTAATCAGACTGCTAGATGTGGAGTTCACACTGATCTGGTGAATAAGAGGAGACACTGAGCACACATCAGAGATGACACTGGAGACACCCCCCCCATGCTGTTCTGGAATATTAGCCAGCAAGCCATGACACCTAATAGCAGATCTTCACTGACACACAGAATCACAGAATCACAGAATGTTAGGGATTGGAAGGGACCTCGAAAGATCATCTAGTCCAAATCTATCTTTCACAGGTATTTACTCAAGGAAAGTACTAGTAACTATCAAGGAGAGTCCTAGTAAGTACTACAGTGGTACTTAATGATAAATTAACACTATTTTGTTCCTAATGTCAGACACTTTTCCTGTCTTCAGTAGCAGTGTGGAAGAGCCGTAACAATTTCAAGACTGACAATCAAAGCCAGTAAATATTTAATTCACCATAGGGGTAATTTGCATGGACTGAGTAACTGCAGTGGAGATGTTTGACCTGCATTACTATGGAGGTCATCACAGCGTTGGCAACAATCTCTGTTTCAAAAGGCAGAAAAAAATATAGTAATGGTAAGAAATGCCTGAGTTCTTAGTCTGCAGCTTTCTTAGAAATAAAATCACATGCAAAAATGTAAATCTAACCAAACTGAAGCTCTAGAGACCATTTCAGAGAATTGCTATGGCATTATCTAAGAAAAATGGCAATAAGGCTTTATACACTTGCCAGGACACAGTTTCAGTATTTCAGTGCTAACATACTTTATGTGATGACACCAAGCTGTGTGGTGTGGTGGACACACTGGAGGGAAGGGATGCCATCCAGACAGACCTTGACAGGCTTGAGAGGTGGGCCAATGCAAACCTCATGAAATTTAATAAGGCCAAGTGCAAGGTCCTGCACATGGGTCGAGGCAATCCCAAGCACAAATACAGGCTGGGCAGAGAATGGATAGAGAGCAGCTCTGAGGAGAAGGACTTGGGGGTATTGGTGGATGAGAAGCTCAACATGAGCCGGCAG
>VZTO01020789.1:175846-192577 GCA_013400615.1 Syrrhaptes paradoxus
CTGAAAGAGGGTAGATTTAGACTAGACATTAGGAAAAAATTTTTCACTATGAGGGTGGTGAGACACTGGAACAGGTTGCCCAGGGAGGTTGTGGATGCCCCATCCCTGGAGGTGTTCAAGGCCAGGCTGGATGAGGCTTTGAGCAACCTGGGCTAGTGGAGGGTGTCCCTGCCCGTGGGAGGGGGGTTGGAACTTGATGATCTTTAAGGTCCTTTCCAGCCCTAGCCATTGTGTGATTCTGTTTCTATGATCTTCAGTTACAGTAAGAACAATAACACGCTGTTTAAACAGCTATGTATTATAAGGCCTCTGATCCTGTTTTATTGTACCAGATATCCTCATAAATTGGCATGTATATCTCACAACAACACAAGGAGAAAGGGCAGCATCATTCACTTACCTAATGGAAGAGTCATGAGCATAGGAATTAGGTCCTCAAATGGTATTTAGGCATGTGACTGCCATTGGGATAAACTCCTCTTTATTTCAAAGACAGACGCTCAAGTAATACTGAGTATCTGCACCTGTGCAACTTGTCCAAGAGCAGGAGACTAAAGGACTGAGTCATAGGTCAGCCTTAACCCCTGAAGAAGTCTTCCTTCCCAAACAGCTCAATTGACAACCCTGTTCAACCTGAGACCATCAGTTCTATCTGAAAGAAGCAATCTGTGCCAGATCAGAGCCTCTGCTGCTCTTGCTGTGAGTGGAGGGAGAATAAAAAGGAACTTAACTTAGAAAATTGAGACCTTTATTGAAAACTCTAAAATAATGAGATCCATCACTGTTTATAGCAATGCTGCCAAACATCAATGAGAGATACGAAAACTACTGCAGGACAACAACAGAAAGCAAGAGGACAATCTTCAAATCCTTTGGGTTTTTTTCATTTGGAATACTCCTTTCAGAAGTACTGACCAACTTGTGGCAAAAGCTGTCTGTTTTAGTCAGATGCATTATTAAAGCTATTTTACTCTTAAAGAAAATAATTAAAAGGCAGCAACCAACGTTAAACATTAAAATAAGAAGAAAGTTGAAGTGATTCTTAGAATGTGTCAGAAGCAAACCAAAGCAGTGGATCCTAATTTTAAAATATGTAACAAAGCCAATTTTTCTTTATAAATCAACATCACTTTCTGAACAGGAAATGCTTAAAACTTGATTTTTAATTATCTACACAAGGTGACAGATTATAGCGGCTCTAGAAACTGGACAAAAAAAAAATATGGAGACATGCCCATTTAGAAATCTGCATGGGGAGCAGAAAACAGCCCATGGTTTAAGTTCAGCAAAGGCAAATGTAAAGTCTTGCACCTGGGAAAACATAATCCAGGAGTGCATCACAGGCTGTGATCTACCTGTCTGGGGAGCAGCTCTGTGCAAGGGGACCTGGGGGTCCTGGTGGGCAACAGGCTCAATATAAGTGAACAATGTGCTGCTGAAGGAAAGAAAGCCAACAGCATTCTGGCTTGCATCAACAAGGGCATCACCAGCAGAGACAAAGTCATTATCCCTCTCTACTCAGCATTTCTCAGGCCATACCTGGAACAC
Organism: Syrrhaptes paradoxus; assembly: GCA_013400615.1. Taxonomy (NCBI): domain Eukaryota; kingdom Metazoa; phylum Chordata; class Aves; order Pterocliformes; family Pteroclidae; genus Syrrhaptes; species Syrrhaptes paradoxus. The sequence continues at coordinate 177,395 of VZTO01020789.1, forward strand.
TGTGTTCAGCTTTGGCCCCCTCTACGCAAAAAAGATGTGGACAAGCTGGAGAGGGCCTACAGAAGGTCCACGAAGATGATCAAAGGGCTGAAAAGCCTGCCATATGAGAAAGGCTGACACAACTGGGTTTGTTCAGCTTTGAGAAAAGAAGGCTTAGGGAAGACCTTATCACCATGTTCCAGTATGCAAAGGGTGGCTACAAAGTAGATGGAGACTTTTTGCAAGGAGTCACATGGAAAAGACAAGGGCTAATGGGTACAAGTGACTCCTGGGGAGGCTCCAATTGGCCACAGGAGGAAGATTTTTCACAATCAGAACAATCAGACATTTGAATAATCTCCCCAAGGGAGTGGTGGTTTCCCCAACATTGGACACTTTTAAGATTCAGCTGGACAGGGTGCTTGGCCATCTTGTCTAGACCATATTTTTGCCAAGAAAGTTTGGACCAGATGATCACTGAAGTCCCTTCCAACCTGGTATTCTATGATTCTATGATTCTGTGATATGATTAATGCTTTTCTGCAACACATAACCTATACGCTGTACAACATTGTAACTCCCTGTGTCAAAAGCAGGTCCACTTCTTTAACTGAGAAGCATCTGCCTTTTTACCAGTAATTCAGTAAGGTGAGATTAATTCCAAGAAGATACAGTCCAGTGTTTGAAAACAGAAGTAAAACATCACCTTCTGGTCCCAGCCCTGTACTAGGACCTGAGAAGAGAGGATTACACCTATCCATCCTAACACTATCAGGTAAAAACCCCTAAGCACAGCAGTGGAAGCTAGAGGTTGTCCATTTGTCAGGGACCTGCATTCTCTCTTTGCAACACCCTATCTTCACAATGTCCCTTTAGGACAAGGCACTTAACTTCTCCCAGAGAAACTAGGGCAGAGAGGAACTGCCTGGCTACAAATTCTGCAGGCACAGTGGGAACAAAGCTGACTTCCCCTCCCCTCCACAGCCCCAATCATTAAGTTAGTCATCACTGACCTTGGTGCTCTACCTGGCATACTTCAAGGCAATGCAAAAATGTATCACATTTTGCTTTCCAGGGAAGGCAACAGTTGATGTTCCCAGGCTGCCAATTTTTTGCACGCGTAAGTCAAAAGGTTATTGCTTCTTCCCAGTCTTGACTCCTTAACTATTGTTGACATTCTTGTCCTGCTGTTGCAAGGTTTCTCGCTTTGATCTTTGCCTCATTACCTTTCCCTAGTACAGAGACATGCAATTCTATAATTTCCCTTGAAGAGTATACATAACAAAACTCACTCCAGCTTTCTCAATGCTGCAGTATCATTGCCTCTACCTGCAGGTTTATCCCAGGCACACTATGTAATGAAGGCCTTTCTTGAACTTTGCATTAGTACTAGCAGTTCCAGGCATGGCTTCCACCATAAGACACAACAGGACAGACAATCAATGCAATGCAATGCAAAAATACATTTCAGGGTAAAAACACCAAGACAGGACGGGTAGACCCACCAGGAAGGACTAGCCTGAGCTCTGACACCTTAGTCTGTTTAGAAATAAGGGTAAGTTTAAAAATCTTGGAGAGAAAAAGAAATACAGCCTGCAAGCAAAATACTTTGAGGACTCAGTTCTCCCCTACCTCCCCATAACATTGCTGCTGGTGCTTAACTTTTGAGATTACAGTATTTAAGGTTTTGTCACCCTAGCCTAATATTGATGGACTCCAGTTTTAATGGGCTTGCACTGCATTTTTTTATTCTTATGTTGAGTATATTTTCTCAAACACTAGCCCTCACGTTGAGTGATGACATGGGTTCCTGTGGTGCTGGTAGCCAGCTACTTATCTCAGAACATCAGTAACACAAAAAATCTAAACCAATATGATATCGTGCAATACTATAAGCATTCTTTTTGAAATCATTTACAGTTATTCATTTCTGCTACTTGAAAAGGCAATATTAAGTCATAGAAACACTGTGCTGAAGACATGCAAGCAGTTGGAAACCTCATACAGAGTTTCACGATTTCCCATTTTCGGTGGTTCCTAATGTTACCAGTGTCCTTGCAGCAGCACAGCATGTTAGCCTGGGCCTTTGATTACCTTTCATTAGCAAAAGAAGAGGCAAAGAAGAGCTGCACTTCCTTATGCCTCTTTGAGGCACAGCCAACACCAAATAGTTGCCTTTCTGAGACAATATCTCCAATTCAGGAGTTCAAAGGGTATGCTTGTATTTAGCCTGTTTTTCAGGCTGACTGAAATGCAACTCCTACTATTAGGAATCCCTATATAGAAAAAAAAAATCTCTGTAAGTCTTTTCAATACAGAATTCTGAAGCACCAGTATGTGACAGCCTCAGAGTGCTATAAGTAACTCAGTGTTTCCTCCTCTATTTTATGAATCTAAGATTTGGCCTTATTTCTTTACAAACTTTGCAGGTTGTACCCATACATGACACTGATAAAAACAACAGACACAAATATATACACTGAATTCCCTTGATGTTTTGGTTTTCCATATCAAAGGTCTTATAAACACATTAACATTTTAAGTATTCCTTGTAATGGGGATTTGATTGCCTTTGCAACAGCAAGGGACATCATTTTCTGTATCGGGAAAGAAAATTTAACTTCCAGTTGGAGTTATTTATAATTTTTTATCTTGGTCGTAAAGATCTAGATACAGGCATTTAGACTCAAAGTATATTACTACCCTCTTAATGTGTTAGTGGACATGGACGGTAGCGATCAGAGGTGGAAATCAAATGGGTTGTAATGAGAGAAGGTTGCATTGTGCCTACACTGGCATGTCCTAATCCAGCTCCTCCAACAGATGGTAAAAATAATTTAATTTTGTCATGGTGACAGGCTTCTAAAAGAGTTATCAACTGCTTTGATGTATATTTCTAGTAAAAGTGTCTAGCTTAATGAATTAATTGCTCTCATTTACCTCTCCTCCAATCTCCCTTGGTTTTCTGAAGACCTGGAACAACATACATGTTTCTTTGATCCTGCTTTGCAGAAACTACTAGGTTAGGATCATGTCCTAAACCATGCTAGAACATCCATCCTTCAGCTTTGCAGCAAGATGATCCACACACTGGCAGCACTAAGCACCCTTTTGCAATTTATCCTTAGGGAATTATGAAGCCTACCAGGTCAGTGAGTGTAAATTAAGCATCTACAGACAGGACTGTGAGCTACGTAAAAAGATATCAGGGACCTTGCAGTTTGCAAGAAGGGTGTGTAGAAAGTTTAGGCTTAGTCGACAGTACACATGACGTGGGGACTCAGCACTGCAACACTATCTCTGCAAAACCATACCTGACCTTGGAGGCAAGCATGCACATGCATACCCAGAGTTCTACACCAATGGGACAGTCAGCCATGACAAGTGCTTGTAGATCTTACAACACATGAAGAAAAAGAATGTGTAAGAACAAAGTAATGAACCAGGGGGGGGTTTAACACAAACTTGAGGATAGCACACCTTTCAGTAATAAATGCACAGGAAAATTCAAGCAGAAAGAAAATGAAGAAGGTAAGTGATCAACTTTTATACAACTGGTAACATATATCTTAAAAAAGAAAGCAGAGAAAGCACTGAGGTGTTAATTTTCCTGAGAGGTTTGTTGATTTTTAAATAAAATTAGAAAGACTATTAAAAATACACAAAATCAGATTTAATTCTCTGGCTGCATTAAACAAAACAGAAGTGCAAAGACTGTGAACTTATTTTCATATTGTTTGCTGATAAATACCCAGTATTTAAAGAAAAAGAATTTTGCTCCCGTCAAATTTTTACACCCAAACAATAATTTGAAAGGCTGGATGCACTAAGTAAAAGCAGGTTACCACAGAGTTTTATGCACCCTAATCTGAAAGAGAAAAAAGAATAAGAAGTCAAAGTCTTGCTGTTGAGCTGCACAAAAATAAAGGGACTACTAGTAGTTCAGCTAGTGAGTAGAACAATTGGACCTTTAAAGTTTGACTCTTTTCTTTTCACTACTCACCTGTATTTCTCCATGTCCCTTACCATATGGTTTCTCCCAAACACTAGAAAAATGTAAAGCTTCATTTCTTCCAGTTACTGCATCCTCTTAAGTGAATTTCAGAGAATGTGCAAAAATGGTAAAAAGCTTCGGTGAAATTTCCAGGGTATACTTACAGGGTTTATCTGTCTTTATTATCTTATTTAGAAGCCTGTTACAGAAGCATCTCCGTCAGGACACATGCTAGGGTCTGGGACCTGCATGTAATTGAGGCCTTTTTCCTGTAAGCCTTGAGATTTGAATGCCTGTCTGGTTCACATGGCCTTGGTTTAACTGACAAAAACTGGAGGATGCAGGTATAAGGGGAATTAATGTCAATGAAGCAGCCTTAGGGATTTGAGCTGCAATTTGAAAAGGTGGTGGGAAATCCCACGTGCCCTCAGCAAGGCTTTGGAAAGCTAGAGCCCACCGTGAATTGCAGGGTCTCACAATGCAAACACTGTTAGGGATCACAAATTAGAGGAGCACTGCCTGGTGTGGTACTGCCAGCTCCTGGAGTTCAGCAGAGATAGGCAGGTCCCTTCAAATGGTGACTAATCTGAGGACTGAAAACCTATGTCCAGCCACAAGTTAAGGCACAGGGTCTGAGCTAGAATTTGGGCCGTGTAAATACTGTTCTTAGCCTTTCAAAATGCTTGCTTTTACCTAGTTCAGAAGGGCAAAGTAACAACTCTTGTCTTCTCCATCACTATACGATACCCAAGGACAGCAAACATTGTGACAAGAAGGAGGTGTATGTATGACCTGCTACATCCTTATTTGCATTTTCAACTGAAAAAATTATTTAGGAACCAGAACTCCATCCCACTCTGCAGATGATGGTACTGTAAAAATACTGACAGAGACATTTGAAAAACTATTCCTGCACACTTGTTTGTTGGACATGACATAATAATTTGCAAAGTCGTATCTTTGCTTGTCTGTTTGAGAAAGTCACATCAAATCTTTCATCAGTCCTGGAAGATCATGTTTTGTGAGCAGCATCATTGTGTTGCTGGTGTCTGGGAGTGATGGGAACACAGATAGCATTTCACATGCTCAAAACAACTTGCAAAGGCAGTAACATGAAACTCACCAGAGAAAGCCCAGACAAAACCTCTATGCTTTCTAGAAAACTTAAGTTTTTAATTGCTTACTCTTTGCTGCAGAGGTTAAATTCTTTGACTGTAGGACAAAGTGTCTTCCACAGAATTACCCATTTCTGAACTTCCAATGAACTCTTCAGTTTTGTGCTGGAATGGGAATATTGCTTTTACTAGCTTGGCTTTTAAGCATTCATGAGTGTATTTTTAGCTGGTGTAAATTGTCATAGCAACATTTCTCCCATGAGATGTAGATCTCCTCCCTCCTCTCTCCTTATGTCAGATAAAGACACAAGATGAATTCTACCATGTGTCAAGATTTTATGCCATACTATTATACAATCACAGTGTATCACATTCAAATTACTTGTTAAAGTGCAATGGATTTCCTACAAAACCAGTAAATGTTTTGATAAATGCAGCTTGTTCCAGGCTCTACGCTCCTTTCTAGGAAATTGTGGACAGGATCTGCACTACTTCTTCTGTACTCTCCAGCCATCTATTCTTGCTAGTTTTTGCTCTAGGCTGGGTAAGAATAGGTCTATATCAGAGGAAGATGTTATCATAGATCCTGAGCAAGATTTGAACTATTCCAGCATTGAAAATAGTATAACTCCTATAAAATCTGCTCAGGACCTGAAAAACCCCATCCATATTGAGTCCTACCCTGATGTGTCCCCCAAGCCACCAGCAAATAAGCTAGTTGGAGTGACATACCTTTCAGTGTGGTGTGTACATATCATTCGGCAGAACCATGAAAATGTCTTTTTTAACATTATCTTCAGTATGAACTGCTTTCCCCCTTGATATGTGGGAGTGTGGGTTATAATCAATTTCTTAGTTTTCCTTCCTGGATTTTTTGAAATCTTCATGATCTCCTATGCAGTCAGATACTTTTGTTGAAATTGCTCTAAGTTAAGAATGACTACCTTGCATTCTGTTGGTATATAAGCTGGCTTTGCTGGCTATAAGCAAGCAAGTTTCAAATGGCAAAAATTTTCCTTATGTATGTGTACAGTTCATTGGGCAACATAGACAAAAACATCTCCTTTCCTGCTACAGAATATTGGAAACACATCTGCATGTACATCATCATAGCAGAAGGACATGGGAGCTGGGGTTGATCACATCAGGCAGGCTGAGTATGAAACAGTGTGTCTAGATCTGAGAAAGGGGAAACATAAAAGATCGGGTGTGCTTTATTTTAAGAGATAGTTATTGATCCTTTCATTTACAGATCAGTCATTCACAGCTCTAGTGAAAAAATGGTCCTGGTGCCAAGGCAGCAAAAGTCAGCTAACAAAAAGCAGGAGCGGGCAGGTCACCTTGTCTTATTCCACTTCTATTTGAAAACCTTCGTAGCAAATCCAGAATCTAGTCATGCATAGACTTCAAAACTGTTTTGGAATGACTCTATGGTTATCGCAGAAAAGTATCCAACCCCAAAATCAGTGTGAACACTTGACTTCCAAAGGCTCTTCAGAAGTGTATCCTGACTGAATTACAGAAATTTATACTTTTTGCTGTTCTTCTGGCCTCTTTCTAAATGGAACATAAATTTTTATAGTTATCTAGAGAACTGCATTTTCACTGCAATAAAAAATAAGTTGAATCCTTCATAAACTAAGCTGTCCTTTGCAATCCTGAGGACTCACCAGGATGGTTAAGCAAAAGGATAGGGGGTCTGCTACTGTACTGTGGTTCCTGGCAAAAAGTTATTTTTCAATGCAAGATCAAATTCAGCCAGCTTACATCACAAGTGACTCAGTAAAAGTATGGGCAAAATGTGTCTCCCCATGCAGTGCATAAAATACTGATTATAATTTTCAAGATATAAAAAGCAGAGATCTTGTAGCTGCCTCATATGTTCATCCCCTGCCTGCCTTCTTCCCTCTCCTCTGTGTGTTTCAGCTTAAGTATTTTTTCACAGCTTGTGTAAAAAAATACAGTGTACTTGGGAAAGAAAACAACTTTACAGTAACTAGGTGTTCAGTGGAACAAAGAGGCTGTGTGCACTGCTCTTATGTGAAAGCCTGAAATGTAGAGTGAAGGTCTAGGTGCTATCTGCCTAGATTTATTTTTTTTTAATAACTCAGTAGTCTTACAGCCCAGCAGCCTATCCAGAGTATGGCTTTTCACTGATGGTATACAAAGATTTGTTGAGCTTTTGACGTAAGTGTAAATGTCTTGGGAACTAAAAAGATTGTATTTTTGTGACAACTCAGCTATTCATAGAAAGATGTCCTTGCTTTACAGCCTTTCTAGGGAAAGCAGGGCTAACATGTGTGCTTCTGAAACTTGAGGGCATGCAGGACTGAGAAACAGCCTTTAGAGATCTAGCTAGGCAACTGGGACTGCAGCACTGCCATAGCAACTCCTTCAATTCAACAGCATTTCATGATGTTCTCCTCCCTGGATCAAAGCACTTTCATGCTTTTACTCCACAGCCAGCACTGCCATGTTGTCAGGAAAAAAAGGTGTCTGCAAGCTGAAATATCTTGACATATGTTGCCCATTAATGTGTATAAAATCACTAATGCCACTAATTCTTGGGTGTTTAATGGCTTTCCTCAAAGCCCATCACAACTAAAGAATGGGTCACAATCTGCACAGAACAAAAACCTTAACAAAAATGAACTTGAAAAAAAATTGATTGCATTGATTAGAGCATTTCACAAAGAGCTTACATAATTCCTTCTGTTCTCTAGCATCCTCTGTCCATTGAAGAGGAACAGATACCAAATAGCACTGTTCTGACACTCAAAACTGGTGTCCAAATAATGCTCCCCAAGGAAATCCTTGTGTTTTAACAACATGACTGAAGAACCTAAACACATGATAAAGAACTTACTGGAATCCAGGCTGTAGGAGAAGAACAGTATATATCAGCATATAACTGAGGAGTCTGCAGTGGAAGAGAGCTGACCCCTCCTCTTCCGAAAGAGCAAAGATTTTAACTTCAGGAATCCAACAAGTTGAAATTGATGTCAAGCTCTTTCCTGAGATATGCTCACACTGCAGAAGGGGAAACATAAGTGCAGTAGGTGTTCTGCAAGGAGTTTTTCCAATAACCTAGTTGCTGCAAACATGAGATCACAAAATCCAATCTGAAAATAACACATTAAAAGGACATGGGGAAAAAATCCCAGCTTTCTATCACTGTCCTGTTAGCCGGTCTTATAGTTCTGCCTACTGTACAGGACAGCAAGTCAGAAATATGGAGAACGGATGTTTTATGACAAGATGTATTTATCTGTAATATGCATCCCAGTTGTGGAAAAGCCTGTATACAGGTGAGTACCTCTGCAGTGAACCTTTACTGGATGCTCATTCCTCTTAACCAGTAACCCATCATTTTAAAAACTCTTTTGCTATTTTCGGTGGTTTATGTCTAAACAAAGCAAAAGAACCCTGCAACACACACACAAAATATAATGTTTTTGGGAAGACTGTGAAATATTTGCATACCAAGTAAGACTTTAACATTACCATCTGGTGACTGTTTCAGTGAGAATAACAAGCATTTCATAGGAGGATCTCAAAGTGCTCATGCAAATCTAGTCCTCACAGTATTAACAAAGTATGTAACACAGAAAATGCAACCTGACTCAAAGCAACTGTGTAGTCCTGTATTTTGTCTCCTCTGGTGGGAAATGTAAAAGGCTACTTGAAGAGACCTTATCAGCATGCACTTTCTGCAGCACATTCCCCAACCTCCCCATCAAACACAGTTTGATATATAGCTAAGGGCACCTCCTCGCCTGTTGCCCTGAGCAGCTGAGTGAAATAGTCTTCTTCAGCTACAAAAGCATATCATGTAAATATTCTTATGGTTCAGGTTTGACCATAATAAAGTAAAAATCTAGATATGCTGGTCAAAAATATTTGGTGTTAGTAAAGAATATTTTTCCACACAACTTCTGTTAGTCCAAGCTATTTGAAGTTGCCCTAAAAACCCCTCATGCCAGAAGCCTAGGGATGATGGAGAGAAGCCTTGTTAAGCTGTTTGTAAGATGATGATAATTATGATGATTACATTATTATTATTATTATTACTAGTAGTAGTAGCAGCAGCAGTAGCAGCAGTACTACAAGTCCAGAAAATCTAGTATTAGTCCTTACAGAACATGGGTTTTACTGGGAGAAGTAAGAACCAACTACACAGACATTTTCCAAAGCAAGATTCTAAGGCTGTTCAAGAAGAATTTTTTCTTTTATCCTAAATGTGAAAGCTAATTTTGACTATATGAATTTAAAAAAAATTTAAGTCACTCTTTGTTCTGCTGAATGCATTAATTTTTAACTAGCTCTTTGAATCTATTTGTGCAAGGTTCTTGCTATGATAGGTAATACCACAGCTTGGTTGCAGTTGGAAGATTTTCATATGTTTTGTATTATTTTGTTTAATGTTTTTTATTTTGGTTTGTTTTTCTCCAGAACATGAACAGGAATGTCCAGCTTTGTTGTTTGTTTTTTTATTCTTCCTCATCTGTGCTTGAGGACTATTGTAACAAGAGAGGTAGTATGAAGTTTTAGGACAGACTGTACAAGACTGAGGTGGGGGGGGGGACACACGACACAGCTTTGTAAAGATATCTGCCTAGTTCATCTATGCCACCTGCTGCTTTGCATGCAGGCACTTTACTATTTGCACAGGTGTCAGTGGGGGTTCAAACCAAATCCCAAGCTTCTGCAGACAGCAGCCTTGAAGAATCACACTCTTTCCTGAAACTAAGCAGTGAGACTTATTTCTTACCTCTTTAGTTAAGGAGGATCACCCAGGTGATTTACTAAGGTTTAGTATCAATTAATAAGTAATAATAAGTTTGTTGTCCATCACAAAATGTCACTGCTGCCAACAGGTAAACTTTGCTTCTTATCCTAGCCTGTTTTAAAGACCCTGGTGGAAATGGACACGATAGGTCCTCAAAAGTGATGTATAAGAAAGAGAGTTCGAGCAGAAGATATCTACATAGCAGCATCCCCATAGGAAGACATGACTGACAGCAAGCATCACACTGAGAAAATTTGAGAAAGCAGAGAAGAGCTCCGAAATGAGATGAACAAGGAAAAACATTAGAAATGGCACAAGGAGGTGGAAACTCAAGGTGAAAAACACCAGCAGACTCCTTTTAAATCCCTGGGGAAGTAGAGTATAGGCAGATTCTGTTTCACATCAAGTCCTTTACTTAAAACACCTCATCAGCTTGCTAAATTAAAACATAACTCAGTCAGACTTGTTTAGCTGTAACAAATGTCCTTTCTGTGTCTTTCAACCCTGCCCATGTTCTGAGAACTTGCTGTGCCTCTGTATTGCATGCTGCAGTCAGACTTCCCTGTCCTTGGCTGTACAGAGGGACAGTTTCAACTTCTCTGGCTCAGGGTTGTTGAGGCAGTCTGACATGGACAGTAATCAGAATATTTGATGGCACTGGAGTACGTAGTGGGATGTATTTGTTTTGCCTTTCTAAGCTTAGAGAGTTAAGATGCATGTTGTTATGCTCAAGATGCATATTGTCAAGTTTTTCTCCCAGAACATATGGAAAGAACTTTTCGAAAAAGAGGAAAACCAAAGCAGGGAAATGTAGTAATGGACTCCAGGAACTGGACTTGCTAAAGAGAAGTCCAGATAATAAAAAGGGAAAAAAAAAAAAAAAAGTAGCCATTCTTTTTCCTTGATTCAGGCAGGAAAGCAATTTTCATCCATCATGTTCCTGATTAAATTTTTACATAGAAGTATTTCAATGTACTTTGCTTCTTCAGTAAGGCTTCAAAGAAACTTAGCACTTGGCTTCACAGATAGGAAACATGAAGAAAACAATTTCTCAACAGCCAGTACCTGAACACCCTTAGTTTCATTTCTGCCCAGAGGATTTAAGTCAAACTATGGGTGAATGCAATCTCAAGCTTTCTTTCTGACTCAAACACAGACAACACCCGTCCACAATATGCACTTTTAATTGTAAAACTTTGGATAATGATTAAAGGTGTATACTGTTGACCTTGCTAACATTCATTTGGATGGTTCAGTAAGAAAAACCCCTTGTTTTAATACAGCTGGCATGACAAAATATGGTACTGAGGCTTGTCCCTACTCTGCACTGGCTTCACATGTGATTAAGGTGTAATTACTACCTCCCAAAGTCCTTAATCTCAGGGGTTCATGCCTTCTAGAAGCTCAGTGTGACGAAGAAACCTTCTGGAGATAACCTCGCCCAGCAGGCAGCTTTGGGGACCTCTGCTCCCCTGACAGGCTCAGCCATGAAATTTCAACCTGGGGCACAGGAGCTCAGAGATTTACCTGTGCAATAGACCAAGTGTGGCACAATGAGTGATGAAATGCTCCTGCTAAACTTTGTGAAAGGTTGTAACACAACTGTTACATACATAGCAGCCTTCCAGTACCTGAAGGGGGCCTACAGGAGAGATGGGGAGGCACTCTTTATCAGGGAGTGCAGTGAGAGAACAAGGGGCAACGGGTATAATCTGAAAGAGGGCAGATTTAGACTACACATTAGGAAGAAATTTTTCACTGTGAGGGTGGTGAGGCAGTGTCCCAGGTTGCCCAGGGAAGCTGTGGATGCCCCATTCCTGGAGGGGTTCAAGGCCAGGCTGGATGAGGCTTTGAGCAACCTGGGCTAGTGGAGGGTGTCCCTGCCCATGGCAGGGGGTTGGAACTTGGTGATCTTTAAGGTCCTTTCCAACCCAAACCATTCTATGATTCTATGATTCTATGATACTAGTGAACAGAAAATCAACACACTTTTTGACTCAGATTTCAGTGTAAATTGCTGATTCTTCTCACAACTCTTGTCAAGTCCTGAGTGCTTTCTCTCTCCTGCAGAGTTTCAAATACCATCTGAGAATGCAATTTCCTGTCCCACTACTGCATCCTTAGAGCCATCTGAAAAAAAATTCACTCTTCAAATGGTGGCTAAAAAAGCCCATATCCTTCTTGCTAAATGGTGAAAGTCATTAGTTTTACATGAATGCAAGGAGTGTAAATGGTTTACTTAATCTTTCTTTGTTATCTGATTGTTTCTCTTCCAATTCTTTAGCAAAGGTTTTCCAGGAGCTGTTACAGAGTATTTGAGTTGTAGGACACCACTGACTGCATTATGCCCTGGACCTAAATTAAAGACCAGTCCCAGCAGGGGTGTTGGGCTGGTCAATCTCAAGAAGTCCCTTTCAGGCTCAGCAGCTCTGCAGCTCAGCCCAGCTCTGTGCCACAGCCTGCTATTCCTCACAGCTCAAACCCAGGCTACTCTCATTCACCCCACAATCAAGTGTCAACTGGCTTGCACACAAATGCAGCATCTGCATTTTTACAAATGCATTTTTTCAATGCTTATGTTATTATCTCTATACCTCTCTCATTTGAAAAAAAAAAAAAAAGGTGGGGCACTGAGTGCATAAACCCACCATAACTCTGAGGTATGGTACTTCCTGCTTCACTACAATTTACAGGGGAGAGATAAATCCTGGACATAAGCAGCTTTTATGAGGAGGCTTGTATCAAGTCTAGCAGCATTGATATAACTGTGACTGCTGCTGAATCTCTTTGTTCTTACCTTTTCACTTCTCTGTAGCATCTGCCAAACTTGGATTTTTCCTTCTCTCTCTTTTTAAAATAAAAAGTATGCAGCTGAGGAGAAAACATACAGGACTTTGCCTAGAATTCATCTGGTAACACCTGCATGCACATTAATACACCACAGCTGAACCACTTGATCAACTGCTGCTCCTTCTGAAGGTAAAGATTTATGCTACCCCAATGTCCTTTCCTTTTCTATGTCACATACATTATTTTTCTTTTTTTAACATACTTACTTTTTCTCAAGATATGATCCCAACTCTATTATAACAAGGTAAAACCAAACCTAAACAAAATCAACCTTTCAGGGCTTAAGGTAGAGTGAACCTACAGTGTGAGTAATTCCCCCTCAAAAGCGCCAGTACTGTGATTCAGATAAAGACCAGCTCCAGAGAACTGGTGATGATCTAAGTAACAGCGGCTGAGCTTTGTCCATATCCATCTGCACAAAATGAAAGACAAAAAGGCAGATCTCAAGGCAGGGTGCAGAAAACACTTCAGCTCTTTCCCTACCCTGAAGCTTAGCCTACACCTCATAGCATGACCTTGAGACCTCCAAAAATGGATATGGAGTGAACCTGTCTTCAGAGTGGGCAGATAAAACATACACCAAGCATCATCTTGGAATTACATTTAAAAAGCACAAGAACCTGACAAATAAATACTATGGAATATCCTTCTTACTCTGAAACACTCCTGACCCTCAAACATGCAGTGCTAGTAAGCCTGAAAGGATAAAACAGACAAACTAACATAAGAAAAAGTAGAAAGTAGTGAGTCAAGGCATGTCTGATTTATTGTTCTGTGTTTAAGTTATTGCATTAACTAGTCATACCCTGTAATTTCACCTATTCTGCCTTGGGACAGAAAATGATCACTGCACCGAAGACTGCAGTGACCTACCTCAGGGAAGGGGTGCGCTTTGGAAGAATCTAATTTTAGAAGGCAATGTAATTTTGTTGATTATGTTAATAACAATGCCCAAATGCTTACTTTGCAGTTCAAAAATGCTTGAGGGAGATCGTGACTTACATGGAAATGCTTTTGCTATTTTGGTGGGAAATTAGTCGGTGCATTTCTTTTTTACTCAGCCATCAAAAATGCTGAGCTTCTTTAGCAAGTAATAGTGTAAAATGTTAATCTGATTCTGTATGAATGTCCTTCTGGGCTCAAAAATGGTGTCCACCAGAGATACTACCTTCTAGAAATCACCCTGTTAAGTTACCATAACTGCCTCTCTTGAAAAACACATCAGCTAAAATTAAACTAAATCAGGTCACATCAAGTAGGCTTTGTCTGGAAAAAGTGTGAAGTCAGACAGGAGTGGGCCTGGTCTTTGTTGAGGGGGTAATAGGATGATGGGGATAAGCTCCTATCATCTGAAGATCTGCCCTCGCAGCTCCTGCTGACTTCATTAAGGAATATGAGGCATCAACCTGGGGATGATGAAGTTACAGAATGAGAAAATAAAATAATTGGGTTTGGGCTCCAAATCATGTCACTACAGAGGACAACCTGAATGTGTTCCAATTAGAAACTCCACAGGATAGCTTTAAATCGAAGCCTAATCGGAGAGTCGCCTGGGGTTGCACTCCACCTCTGACATGCCTTCCTCTTTTTGCCTTTTTTATTGGCCTAACTTAGTAACACCCAGATTTAGGAGTGTTTTCTAAGACAGTTACACTCTCCCCATAATAATCCCACCTTTAAATGATTGAGCTCTGCTATCAACAGTAACTTGAGCTTAATGAGGTTTTTATACCTGGAAATTAAATATTAATTTCTTAAGAGTTAGCAAATACTGCCATGTTGTTTCATGCAAAGGTACTAGGCAATCAGCAGTCTACAAACTCAAAATATTTTTTCCTTTATGTAAAAAAAAAATTTCCACTTGGTTTGATGTTACTCTCCGCCTCCCTATTTTTGACTGGTTCTTATGGTAACCTTATGGAGATTAAGGAGGCTAACCTCCCCTGGAAGTTTATCAAAGTCCATGGGTTGAAGGAATTTTAAATTGTCCAGGAAAAGAAGAGATGAGTGTATATAGTGACACATGTTAAGAGCTGAACATAATCATACAGAAAGGGTGTGATGTCATTTTGATGCTAACAATCAGTCACAGCGGTGAGTATGTACCCAAGTTTTTTTGTACTGTCAAAATAAAAGACACATTTCTTCTTAATAATGACCCTAACTCAGAAGATCTGATACTCTGGTTTTTTTTAAGAGCTTCTTGCAATCCTAACAATATTAATGCATAACTCAGAGCCACGTTAAAGGAGACGAACAGTTGCCACAATGAAATTGAACTTGCTGTGGAAAGCAATAACTCAATGCTCCCCAAATTAAAAAAATTAATTTCTGAAGAAAAGAGCAGAGTTAATAAGAACACAGAAAACAGGCTAAAAAGTTTGTAACTTAGAGCTAAACAAATCTTTCAGAGAGGTCACAACAAAGATTCGTTACTCAATCGCCGAGATCAGCTG
>VZTO01020790.1:0-16818 GCA_013400615.1 Syrrhaptes paradoxus
TTTTTTCTTCTTTTTATCTTTTTCTCATTTTTTTGAGTTTTCCCCTCCAACTCAAGCCATTCAACGATTCTGTGATTCTGTGTATGTGGATGTCCGCTTTCTACATATATAGAATCTTATATTCCGTAGTAGCTGGCTCTTAAGACAAATGTTATCATTAATGACAAAATGTGAGCTGATGTATTGGAGGTGCTATTACAACAAAAGAGAATCTGATTACTTGACAACTTCTATGCATTTTCAATAAATACTATGCTGTTCTGAACAATAAGCTCTCATACCTTAATCACTTGGCCACCAGTTCAGAGCATTCTGCCAGTGCTGAGGAAGTATATGGACCTGTGATGCTTTCGGGCATTCAGATTCTCCTTGTTGATTTTATTATGTTTTTCCTAGGCAACTGCAAAACCTAAGTTCCATTTTTATTACTAATTAAGATATTTTAAATCTGTTTTACACATAGTATAATTACATGTGCATTAAAGATAATTATTCTTCAAAATTATGCCAAAATTAGGAAGTGCTTGGGCTGTAGTTGCCTACTACATTCTAGCCAGGGCACTAGGTATAGAGTATTATTCTGGAGTTTAGTGACACAATTGCTTTCATCTTCACCATGACCTTCCCATCATTTCATACACTAAGTGAACGTTATTTCTGATGTACTAGGAAAATCCTCCATAACTTTACTAATTTATTTTAACAGACCAGCAATTTAATCAGTAAGCAGAATTATGTTCTTCTGATTTGTAAAGTAACTAGAGAGTGACATATACTTGAAATGAAAAGATGAGCAGATAAGTAGTTAAAAGAATTGCTGCTGCCATCTTCGCAGATTTAATGTTGGGATGTTAGCAACATAAACAATCTCTACTCAAAAAAGATAAAAGAAGAAATAAATGCTATAGGTGGCTTCATATGGGCTGAGATCTATAGGACCAGCCAGTGCACATTAGCGCTGGGAGTCTTATATACTAGTGAGAAAGAAAACCTATCTTGAGATATTCATACAGACATAAGAAATGTATTTCAAATACCTTTAGCTGTACTGAGGAGGTACATCAGGCTACTGTACACCACGTGAGGCTACCATTAGCAGGAGTTGAGCATTGATTGGAGTGAATCAAGCCATGTTCAAATAGCGTTTGTGGACTATCCTTGGGTTCCAGCTCCTCTAAGGTGTTACTCCTGGACTGAGACTATTGCAAGACCCTGGACCAGCCTTGTGCAAACTGAAATTTCTCCTCAATTTGGTTTTAAATTGGTATACTTCAGGAAAAGTGTAGTTCAGATGCTGTTAGTACTTGGCATGTTTTATCTACCTTATGGCCTTGCTGTAAGAAGCTCCCGGACAAGCTTAATTGATGGGTTGAGGCCAATTGTATTATTCAACAAGGTTCAGTGCTGTGTCCTGCATGTGGGTTACAACAAACCCATGTAGATCTACAGGCTTGGGGAAGAGTGGCTGGAAGGCTGCCTGGTGGAAAAGGACTTGGGTATGGTGTTCAACAGCAAGCTGAACGTGAGCCAGCAGCATGCCCAGGTGGACAAGAAGGCCAATGACATCCTGGATTGTATCAGAAATAGTGTTGCCNATTGCTTTAAGCTAATAATTTTGATGGGATATGCTGGTTTCTCCCCAGCCTTTCACCTGAAATCCATGCCTTCAAACATGTTGACCTTAACTATGAATGAATATAATTGATACACACACTTAAAAATAAAATTGACAGATACTAATCTTGGGTATGAAACACTGGCTGTTGTCAGCTGCAAGTTTTAGGAAGTTACTGCCTATTATCTTGGACAAACACCTTACCATCCTAACCTGAGTAAAACAGTAGTGAATGGAGATGTCCTTTGAGCTAAGAATTGAATTCAGGCTGAAATCAAATATGCAAAGCAGATGTAAAACTGTGTAGTATAAATTAGCATTTTTTTCAGTGCTGGTAATGATGCTTTCAGCATCTGCTTTTGCCATTCTTCTTGGTCTTTAAAAACAGTATGTCTGGTGACTTTGAGATCTAGCCTCTTCAGCTTTCTACTGCTTTTCTATATTGCTTTAGGAACAACTAATTATCTGAGAAACCAACAAAAGTATTCTTCACATCTTTTCTGTCCATACTTGTACTGTGCATGGGTAGGAGGGAAGAAAAGTGCAGTAAGATCCAAAAGCTTCATCTGACATTTATTGTTTCTTTCCTGGGTTTTTTTTCCCTACCTATTATTATTTTTATTTTTTTTAGACAGAAACATTATGGTTTGTGTTTTTTGTTTTGTTTCTTTTGTTTGCTTGTTTTCTTTTAACAATGCTGATGTCAGCTGCCCTAGATAGAGAAGTCATATGTTCTTTGTGAGCTGTTGTTTTTTCCATGGCTGTCTAAACTTTTTAGAAACCAAGTTAACAGTTTTCATAGGTAAGGCATACCATTTTGCATCATCAAAATCTTTACCATCTTGTTCTTTTCAGAAAAGACATTTAGCATACTATGATACAATATTTGGAGCACACACAGTGGCATAAAAAAGTTTTGTTTATTCAAGTGGGACTTCTTCTTTGACATCTAATTATGACTGTTTATCTGCCAAGATTATGATAACACTTGCAGCACCCACAGTGCCAGGAAGACATCTGTTAAAGACTTCTATTTAATGTCTAGTCTGAACAAAGGTATCTGCCACAACCCCTCTCCATATGAGAAGGCTCCAAGATTAGAATATGAAGTTGTTGCACTGTGTTCTCTCAGACATAAGAACAAAATGTTTTTAGAAAATCAATCTACAAATGTGTTAAACTCGGTCGCTGTTTTCCCCTCCCGATTCAGCTTCTGAGGTTTGGTCTCACCATGCCTGTCTCAAAAAGCTTGTATTCCCTCTCCAGTACTTTTAACTTGTATGTGCAAATACTTCTCAGCTTGTGAACGATGATTAGGATTCCATGTGTTCCCATACTATAACCTGCAGTGCCTTTGTCCTAAAACTTCTACTCTGATTGTCCAGTTCACAAAATCTCTGTGTCTATCCAGCGGGGTTTTTATAAAGTTCACGAGTAATAAAATGATATTTCATTAATTACTCTAGGCATGCTTTTTACTTTTTCACAACTGTTCCCTTGATAAAGTCACATCATCCCAGTTATTCATCTTCAATAAATGTATAGAAAACGTCAGAATTTATAACAGTTACATCAAAACCATTTGATGCACGTGGGTTTCTTTTAGCAATGGCTCACATATGTAATGATCATATTTGGATAATAATGATTACTGTGTCTGAGAGCTCTAGGTCTGTGGGAAATTTCCATGGAGAAATGCTACAAATCTCATTTTTTTTTCCTCTCTGAGGGCATAGATCCAGATTAGTGTCAATATTTTGATTGTCACTGTGACTGTAGAATAAGAACGGCTGCATAGGCCTCTTTGGAGCATTTTTGATACTGTGGGTTTTAATTAGAAAGCAAGTGTTTGCATCAAAGCAGGAGCTGTCACCAGAGATCCCATGTAGCTTTCAAGCCCACTAGTATTAATCTCTTTTGCATATCTTTAAGACTAAAAGCCTTTCTAATTAAACTCTTAAAGCCTCTTATCTCTGAGGCCTGGCTGATGCTATAGTGGAATATATCATTCCCAGCAACAATGAATAAAATTGTAATTCCCTACAAAATACAAATCAAGTTGATTGTAGAACATTATGTTCCGTAGAAAGTAATAGATTTTTTTACACGTTTGATCAAAGCAGATCATTTTTAATCCAGGTTGAGAAGCAGAATACTACTACATGCTACTTATTGGTTAATTTATAGCCAGGTCTGTAATTCACTGAAAAACCAACAGAGTGACTTTTCGGGATGCAGAGGCTACTTAGATAATGCACATAAAATAATGATAGGCAGATAGACTTAGCACAGACAATTCAATGGGAAGCAAAATAACTTTCAGGACATAATAATGGATTTTTACATTTTAAAAATGCAGATGAGAAGTGAGTGCAAATTAGGAGAGGATAAAAATAATATTTTGTTATATTTATCAGGTTTTAACAAAGATGGTTCAGCTGGGATTGGGAAAATCCCCAGGTTCAGTGGTAATCATGCTAAACCAATGGATCTAGGAGATCTTTCAGCTTGCAGGGCTTTGTCTCTACCTTGTATCACAGACAGATAAGAAGCATATTTCTGCCTCTTATTACTATTGCCCTCACAGCTCTTTGGTTTTTGCAGAATAAAAATTTACATAACTGAGATTTTTTACAGTTTTCAGACAGAGCTAACAAAGTGGAAGCATGGAAGTTTACTGAAGCAAGCTTGCTGAAGTACACGGAGACAATAAATATCTTCTTTACTCAGAGAAAAAATATGGTGACCTTCCTTTCTCTCTCCATTGGTGTACTAGATTAATAGAGAGGAAGGTGCAGTGGAAAGCAGACAGCTAACGGATAAGTGAAAGAAACATGAAGTTCCTATCTCCTCCAAACTGGACAGTGTTCCATGCAAAGGGATCAGAACATGCTTTTTTATCTAATAAAAGATGGTTGAGTTAGTGTTTGCTCTCCTGTGACATTCCTCCTGTGGTAATGCTCAAAGGAGTCTCACATTGTTTGTCTCTTCCTTGTTCACCCCCTCTTCAGTGGTGCACCAGGATGGTTTCTACGCAAAGGCACACACAGTCAAAGGTGCATAATACACAACACTGGCTATACGAAAACAAATGGAGGCAGACCAGTAGTGACATCTCTTTCTTCGGGGACTGAGGTAACTTCACTTCATAAACCCACCTAAAAACTGCAGATTTTAATAATGACATACAGTGGCAGCATAGAGCAAGAAAGGTTTATCTGCCTTATATAACAGGGGCAATTTGTGCTAGGTTATTCCAACTTGTAACAGAAAGGGCTGCTTCAGGGAAAGTTAAAAATTAATTTACAATATGATAACCATTTCTTTGTGATTTTCATCACATAGCAACTAAATATTTTGTGAATTTTTGTGAATATTTTCTTGATCATGGGTAACTTACACTGTTCTTAGTTTGTAAAGTATTTCATACTCCTAATTGTTCTCTGTATTGTTCTCTTCAACTTGTTTTGTTATTTGTACATAAAGTCATACACATTTCTATTCAAAATTTCATTTTGAGATGTCACAATCTAAAACATGAGTTACCATTTCCTAGGAAAGGTTGTAATTGTATTAAGAGATGTGTGTAGGGAAGAAACATTTTCCATCTTGATTATCAGGCTGGGATTTCTGCTATTAACCATCAAAGAGCTGCCAGACAAAAATGTACCAAAATATATTACTCTACCTGTTGGCTTATTAGATTGATGTGAACAACATAACTGTCTTCCCTCTCTTGTTTCTACATCCTATACTTATAGATCCAGTTCTAGTATTTGTTGTGAAGCAATGAATATTAGGCCTTTATCTCCAGAAAAAAGGATTGAAAAAATCACTCCTATCTGGCTACCTAACCTATTGTGTAAATGCACATATCAATTTTATTTTGTACCTCTTTGGTACCTCTTTGGTGTTACATTAAACACCTCTTTTCATACACCTGATGATCAGCTAAAGGCTTGTACTCCAAGACAGCACAAAATAAACCACGTTGTGCTAAAAATTGCAATATTACCAGTGTCCTGAAAGATAGTAGGAGTAAAAATGTCAGTTGAGAAAGTCACAAATTATACTAAACTCTTAGATGTTCCAGAGATTGAGACTGTTCCCTATAAAACTGTGAATTTATATTAAAGGAAAAAAAAAGAAAGGAAAAATAAAAGAAGAAGAAACTTGTTGATTACTTGTTTTGATCCCAAATTTCTAAATTCCTATATTTTCTGTAGTAATCCAGTGTTTACTTTATATGGATAAAATAGTCTGTGCATAGTCCAGGGGAAGTTCAACAGCAGGTCATCTGCTCAGTCCTCAGTGTTTGTTTATACTGCTTGAACAAATGTGAAGTAAAACCAGCCTTGTAGTAACACCCACATGCTTTTGCCACAAGTGTTTTGTAATAGGTTGCCCAATGGTGTAAAACCAACCATAACTAATTTGGAGTGTAGATGTTCCCTATATGAATTGTAAATAAGAAAAGAGTGTCTTAGTAAATGACATTTAAATTTATGTAAATGTTAAAAATATTTGTTATTTCTCATTTACTCATTATTTCCAAATCAGCTTTTTTCAGTTTTGTTTCTTTTAGTTTTATTTGCAGGTTGTTGTTTTTTTTACAGTTACATACAATCCTTTCAGTTATTCTTTGTTCCACTTGTGTTCTGATAAACTCTGTTTTTATTTGAAATAATAAATATGGATTGTCTGTCTAAATCTGATGTAAATTATCCACCAGGAGGTCAAGTTGTATAGCTGTAGACAGACCTTCATGCTGATCTGTCTTGCTGTTTAGTTCCTGTTTTAATAGTAGTGCTGTAGTTTTTACAGATGGCTTTTATGTGAAACAGGAACTTCATCTCACTTTCTTGGATCTTACTAATCTTCTGCAATTGCTGATAGAAATAGTTCAATTGGATACGATCCTATAGAATTCTGCTATAATTAGGAAAATTCTTTCTATGGAACGTTTTTTGTATTTTATTCATTTTATTTACTGGGTAGAACTGATCCATTTTTCTGCCTTTTTTTTCTTGTTGTTCTTTGCCCTCTTCATGGTGTAGAAGATTTTTTTCTTCCTTTTTTTCTGAGAGTTTTCTTTAAGGCAAACTCAACATCTGCATTTTCAAACTAACTTTGCTCAATGGAAAAAAAAAAAAAAAGGATTAATATTGTATTAGTAACAGATAAGCCTGTATACCTTCCTGAACCAAAAGTACGTATACATTAAAACTATTGAATATAGTGGGGTTGAAAAAAATTAGTATAATTGGGGAAAAAGAAAGTCAAAAAAAGAAGGGAATAGTAAGAACTACTCATGAAAACAATATTAATTTTATTACTTTGAAGAGAGAGTTTTCTCTACATTTCATTGTTTTTTAGATTCAAAGTTGCTGAAATTTCTCTTGTTTTCCATTGTAAAATAGAAAACAGAGTCCATAAATCTCTCTGTCCCGTCATTCCAACCCACAAGAACACAGAGACACATGCAAAAATAAAAAATTCAATAAAACAAGGTTAACACATATCTCTCATATCTGTGTATATTAAATTCTTGCTTATATCTGTGGCGGGTTGACCCTTGGCTGGGGGCCAAACCACACACACCCGCTCACACAGTCCCTGCCCCCACACAATCATAGGGGAGAGAATTAAAGAGGCAAATGGCAAAGAGGACTCGTGGGTTGAGATAAGGACAATTTAATAACTAAACTACAATAATATTGGAAATAATACTATATACAAATATGCAATGTGATACACAGTGATACTGCCCTTCCCCACCTGATGACCAAAGGCCCAGCCCACTCCTGGCCAGCGACCCCAGAGGAGGGAGGGAATGGGTGATACACAATGATACTGGCCCCCCCAAAAGGCTTAGCCGGTTGACAGCTAATGATCCCCAGAAACCACACTCACGATTCCCCCAAAAAGGGGGGGAGGAGAGCAGTGCACCGCTCCCGGAGGCACTCACGGAACGGAGATAACAGCCTGAGTGTCCCAGGCCGAGGGCTGACCGAATCAGGGGAAAAAAAACAGCTAATGTTCCCCCCGGAGAGGGAGCATCCCGAAACTCACGGAACGGAGATAACGAGCGTCCCGGGCTCCAAGAGGTAGTGGGGTGTGTGTGGGGGGGAAAGGACTTGGGAGAGCGAATGCAGGACCCCTAAGCGAGATGATCTGGAGTCCAAGGGAAGTAAAAAGAGAGATCTCCCTGAAGGGTCCTCACCTATATACTGGGTATGACATGCATGGGATGGAATAATTGGTCAGTCTGCTTCTCAATCTTAACCTGAAAGAAAATCCCAAGCTAGAAGCTGGACTGTCTCTTCCCCCCCTCCTCCCATGCCCACCACTCCCACTCTGTCTGTGGAGGGGAGAGAGGCTGAATGTATTTTGTCCTTGAAAGTATCCTGGCAATAACTATAAACATCACTTCTTATCAGTTTTCTCCTGAGCAGGAATCCAAAACATAGCTTCTTGCTAACTATTTATGAAGAGAAGGGAAGAAAAAAAAAATTAACTCTGTTCTGCTTAACCCACAACAATATAATATACTAAAGAATGAAATAAAAAACTGAATTATTTGAAATCAGGCTGTGCATGATTTATTATGACATATTTTCATCTGAGATGTAAAAATTTGTTCAGGATTCTGTCAGAGTCAGTCAGCTGGAGAAGTCCAGTGAATCATCAGATGCAGCCAGTGACATGTGAAGAAATTCCTGTCCCTGCCAGCATGCCAGCCCACTGCTCAATGTTGATGACTTTCACCTGCCTTTGGGTCTACAGATATTAGTTTGCCAAAGATGGAGCTTATTGATGATTTTAGTTTGATGTCTGAGGTTAGTCTTAGTCTTATATGAGTCAGTTCTTAAATTAAACCTGGGAGGATTAAAACTCTCTTTTGTGGAAACACGCATAAGTTTTAGACTGAGATGTGCCATAGATAATTCTCACAAGAGAAGAACCAGTGATAGTCATTACTGCTTCTGCATGATAATATCCCAAACATTGTGTAATCCGAAAACTCAGCATTTTTGTAAAACAAATCCACTGTTTCAACAAACTGCTTCAAGCTACAGTGAAGTTCTAGTAGAAAGTGAATTCTGCTGATGCTGAACCCCACCATTTGAGAGAAGCACCGTTAGCTAGCTTTCATGGTCCTGGTTAGCAAAAAACCCCAAACATACTGGAAAACCTTGGTTCTTCTGAAGGCAGACAATGATACGGTGTTTTTGATAACATTGGAGCTGACAGACAGCCAAACATTAAATCTTACTTTTCAACTAGTTATTTAGGTACAGAATGGTATTTTAGAAAAGGGTCCACTAAGGTGTCAAAGCAAGTTGCACTTGCTGTCAAACAAGTCACCAAGATGCTTTATAAAGCAATCATAAGTAAAGGCAATGTAGCTGTGAATGATATTGTTTGGTGAGTGATGCTGGCTGCCTTACATGTGAATTCTTGACTGCTGTCCTTTTTCCTACACAGGATCTTTAAGTAACTGATTGTGTTTGGTTTAATATGATGTGCTTAACCAATATTAGTGAAAAGAAAGATTACCATAGTGGAATAATTCTTAATGCAGGTGTGAGAGACCGGGCTCAACTGGAAGAAACAAACGTTGTTTGGTACTGAGGAAATATCAGTTTCCACCTTCTTCATCACATTTACTTCTCTTCTCCAGACTGACTGACCACCTGCAGTTCTTAGCATTAATACAGATTGACTCTCTGAAACCCTGTTTGGAGTGTAAACAACCTGGGGTATAAAGTTCTGTCTGCTAGTACTAAATAGATACATCCTCTTCTTAAGCCCTCATATTCAGCCTGTTTGCATTCAAAAGTCTCGATTTTACAATTGTGTGGTAGAGGACAAGCAATTGTTCTCACCTAGAAAACAATGAATAATGCCAAGAAACACTACTTCCCTTATTTCTTTTTTTTTATTTTTTAATTTATCAGGAAATTGACAGCTGTTTTATTTCTGTTTCAATTTTGTGTGTGTGTGTGTGTGTGTGTGGTGGATGAAGTTTGCTTCTCTTAATAGATTTGTGCAGCTACTCTCCCTATTAAGGTAATCTAATTTGAGTCATTTGGCTGTGTGGCTGCAGAATCCAGAAGTTCCTATCTGATTCTACCTAGAATTACATCTCCAAGTTTGCTTACAACAGGAGCAGCAGACACAAATGCTTGGTTCTGCTGTTCAGCACTCACTCTGTGTTTGATGCTGTATCATTCTGTTTTGCTTCTAATAACAAATACGTCTTTGTCAAAGATTAAAAACATTTATTTTTCAGGTGCAGAGAAAGCAAGTTAAGAATAGCAGAAAGGTAAAACTTTATACCATTCCTTAATTACACATTATGATAATGAATAGCATCCACATCCACAAGGGAACATGTACTGAATTGGATAAGACGTCTCAAGCTTGACTACTGCTGGATTTCAGAATTGTCCCATTGTTGCACCTGTTCAGCAGATGTGGTGTAGTTCATTTATATGCTGCATATGCCCACACTGTTACACATTACAGATCTCCCTCCACTCACAAAGTACTGATTGTTTTGGTCAAAAAGCTATTTAAATGAAAGCAACATCTGTTTTGTTCTCAGATTCAGATTGTTTTGCTTGCTTGTTTTTTCTTTTTTATTATTTGTTTTCTTCAGTCTTACAGAAATAGTTCAAAATTGGAAGTTAACCAATACAGTAGTTTTGAAAACCTGAACTGTTTCATCTTGAAAGTGAGGCAGCCTAAATCCAAAACCTTCCTCTAAATACTTTTCAACAAATAAACCTCCTAAATATGAATGATGAAAATCAGAAACTCTTTGTTCTGGTCATCTGCTTCCTGTGGCTGTTTTAATTTCTAGCTGTGTTTTTTTTGTAGCTGAGCAACAACGATCATTTTCACAACATAACCTTTTACTGATTGAAATTTCCTCATGATAAGCATTACTTATTATTTGTAAGATGACCATTGTTTAAGAGACTGTACAGCCTATTGATAGTAAAACTAAATTGCATTTTACAACTTGTAGAGTGTACAACACAATAAAATTACTAGTTCTCCATAGAAAATGGATTAAAGACAGTCTTTTTGCTCTGGTTTCTGTTTCTTTTGAGAAAGAAATATGTTGTAGGTTCTTTGGTTTTGGTTGTTTCTCTGTTTGCTCTTTTTCCTCCTCTCCATCTGTAGCATGTTTATTTATTTTGGTTTCTAAAATATCACATTGAGTAATAAATTCCCCAATCTAACAAAATTAAAATTAAGAACTGAATGGATGAGTGTAACTTCCTTAAATATCCTTTGAAATTCCATTTTAGAGTGACCGAAACTAGAATTTACACTGTATCATAAGATGCTGAATTGATGGAGGTCTAGTTAAGTTTTTATTGAAGTTATACTTGAAAAACACAAACTCTTGAAAAAAAACAATCTGGTGTACAGTGGGTCTTGTTAACCTGAAAAGTTTTTGTTTTCAGATTATTATTTTCATTATACAAAGAGATAATTTAATTTATTATTTGTGCTCTACATGTTTAAAAATAAATATGTTTTTCATTTCTTCTTGCATAAAATTTGAAGTTTTCAACCTGAGCACAAACTAAAGGATATGACAAGGCTTATTTTGTTGGTATGGGGATGAAAGATAATATAGACTGAATTTCATTTCATTTCCTATGAGTCGTTCTTACAGCTCCAGTAATAATCCAACTTCCCAAAGAAATTCCTGCCCTTAAAAGAAAAGATGTAAAAAAGATAACCAAAGATGCTTGCTCTGCCTTTACTTGCACTTGCTTTGCATTTTACAGTTTTAGAATCTTGAATTATTTTGGAATAAATGTAGTCCTGGCCTTTAAGAAACCCATGTTTTCATTTTTTAAATGTATTGTAAGCAATAATAATCCCTACTGTGGAGTTTCACGAAAAGCTTGTACTTCTGTCTTCCCTGGATCATTTTTTTTGTGTCAGAAATTCAGCTGTTGTTACCCATCAGCATCTATCTTGTTCCTACAATAAAATATCTGCATTTTTTCCCCCAAATTAGAATGGATGCCATATTAAGTCATAGAAGAGTGACTTCTCTCCCTATCCTGTCTATCTCACCCCAACAAGAGTCTGGTTGCTGAAGATTACTTTTTCAATTTAAAATCTGCTCCCCACAGCTTGTGTTCTCCTGAGATGGTCCCTGGAGGAACATGAGTAAATTATAAGAGAAAATTGAATGTATGAAGTATTTTGTATCAAGCATCTTTAGTTGAATGTAAACCAGTCTTCCTTTTTAATGGAAACTGGATTTTATATTTCTCATTGTTCTGCCTCAGGCTGGAGATAAATCCACAAAGTGGTTAATCCCTTTGAAGAGGCACTTAATAGGGGCTACTTAATTCATATTAGGTATTGCAAATAGTGATATTTCATTTGATATTACTTTAAAAATCAATAGAATCCCCATGCAAACAAGTCTATACTTTATATAAAAATTCTGCTTCTATCAGGCTTTGTGTTGTTGTCTTTGAGTGATTTTGACAGCTCCTACAGTGGTTAGAACAAACTGGAAGTGGGATTTCAATATTTTGCTGAACTTTGTAGTGATGTATATTATTTGTGTTAGTTATTATTTTAGTCACTTAGAATATGGAACACTTTGTAGCATCCAAGGCCACAATGGATCATTAGATTAATTAGTATGGCTTGTGATGTGTAATGGGTCATTGCTTTAAATCAATTTACCAATTTGCTAAGCCTAAAAAATCTAAATTAGAATTAAAAACATGGTTTTAAAAAATGTGAATTCATTCTAGGGACAGAAACAATGAGGTGCCAATGTACCACCGAATCATGAGGTCTTGTCCTGGTGTGCTTTGTAAGCAATTTCATAGCTGATCATATTTGATGCTGTAGAGGATAAATTTAAAACAAGATGTAAGAGAGATCATAAGGCAATTTTAGTACCGCGGAGTGATAATGTCATTTCCTAGTCTCCATATTATATTATTTTTTTATACATCCAGGGGTCATACTTCACTTCTTTTTATAACAGAAATATCTCATTTCCTTTTGTTGTCGTTTATCCGCGACAACTTAGTGCTTTGCACATAGTCTTATGTTTCTGTTATCTTTTAACATGTCTTAACACAATCGTGTAAGTGGTCACCTTCCAGAAGAATCATTCAAGTCATCTCTCTCTGCGCTGACTCCCTCACTGATCTGCCATACTTCAGGAAATAATTTCTCATCCTCTAAACCATTCATGGAAGCATTCGGCGACATTGGACCATGGGCCAATCTCTATAGAAATGTACTTGATGTGGGTTGCCTCACAAATGCTTGATGCTTCCCTAGTAACATTTAGCTTCACCAATGAACCAGTTCTTAAACCATCAATGAACTCTTTTTTTTTTTTTTTAATTTTTCAATTTAAATGAAAACTGAGAGTAACATATGAGGAACTAAGCTAACTGCCTTGGAAAAATGTGGATATACTTTATCAACACTCACATCTACCAGCTGATTTAGTTGTTTCAAAAAGAAACCAAAACCAAAATTTGTTAGACAAGAAACCAGATGGATTTCCATTTCTTATACTTTTAGTATTTCACAGAATCACAGAATCACAGAATATTAGAGATTGGAAGGGACCTTGAAAGATCATCTAGTCCAATCCCCCTGCCGGGACAGGAACATCTAGGTTTTCATGCTTTTGAGGTTATAGGAATTTCTTAAATAAGGTCTATTTTCCAGCTTGAGATAAATTCTCCTGGGCTCTAGTTTTCTGGAATATTTTGATCTTAAAGTACACCAGCTCTGATTCTTTGAAGCTAGTTGTAGCTACTTACTTTCCAAAGTCAGAGATAAGAAATACATGTAGTCCCCTTTTTAATTTCACAGACAAAAGGAAATATTAGATATCCTTGACTGTACATTTTTGTTTTAATTCTTTAATATGCTTATAAATACCCTTAATAGTGTATGTCCATATTTGGTGTTGGTATTTTTGACCTTTTAAACTTCATAGTTGCTGAAATATAAGTGGTAGCTTAGATTAATTGTTAATAAATGGATATTGCTTTCTCCTTTTATATGTAATATCTTTTTATTGTGCTTTCACATGTCCTCTTTTGAACTCAAATTGCTTTGAATTTAGGTCTGCAAAATGTTTTTTTCAAGTAAACAGTAGGATGTCTCTGAGATTATCCCAACTGTTATTAGCACCTTTCTTGTACCATGTTTTTCTCCCCTGTTTTTAAAAGTCTGTTCCCAAGGAGCTGTGGAAGACTTTTTTTTTCCATTTCAGAGAAATGCATTACTAGTTAATGCCGTATTCTGTTTGTAGAAAATAAATGTCTCATGATCAGTGTTCAGGCAATTGCTTATCTTTAGTGAACATTTTCTGTTTCTTTATTGTTCAGAAAGAATTGTTATAGTCTATAATGTATATTAAATATAATCCTCACTAAATAAGTACCCAAAATAAAACAATCTCATTTTAATAAGGACCTATGATTTAGATTTCACTTATTTTATGAGTAATCCAAGTATAAATATCAGTCTCATACTAACATCTGAAGCTTTGGTTATACAGCCTTGACGACATCCTATCTCACTACTCTGTTTCAAAATAAATGAGGAGAAAATAATGAACTTTTTTTTCACTCCTTATTCAAAGAATTTTAAAGAAATTACAAATTCTACTATGATTATATGTCTAACGTCTCTTGTCTAAAGAGCAAAAAAGAAGCAAGGGCTGAAGTGTGTTTTCACAATTGTAACACATCCTCCAGTTTCCTCTGGCAGAGATACCAAAGCACATCACACTTATCATATATCTTGCTTCGTGTTGTATAGCAAGTCAAAGTCTAGACTGTTATTTTACTCTTTCTGTATGTTTGTTTTCATCTGTGGCCCCTGTAGAGGTTGTTTGGAGAACGCAAGCATCAGTGAGGGAGACTGATGGAAACTATTCCAAAACATTTTAAATAATGGATACATAAATAAACAATATTAGAGAAGGACAAATCTGTCTTTTATAAAAAGGGATTCCTCATAGAACCGCTGAAATTCTTCAAATGAATCACTATACATGGGAGATCCTACAGGCAAAGGTACAGATAAGATAACAGGCTCAAAGACAGGAAACATGGTCAATTTTCATAAAGGGGAGGGTGTAATACAGAGATCTAAAGAAGAGTGTGAGATGGGAAAGTAACCTTAGTCTTTTGAATAGAATTGTATGTGTAAGCTAAATATTATAATTCAAGAATGAGATCTTGGCTTTATAACAGGCAGATCTATGAGAATATCAGGTCAGCACCATTTAAGAAAATAAATAAAACAATAAAAGCTATTGCAGAAATACAAAGAGCATCAGGATGCCCCTAGTTAGAAAAGCAACAAACTGATAGGCTAAGTAGTAAGGCAAGCAGTACCATATCCTATTCCAGGTTTTCAGAAGGGAGACAGCAGAATTGAAACCGATTAAAAGAAAATATGGCTTAAATATGGTAAACTATTAAATAACCTAAGCTCTTCAGTGTGTAGATAAATACTTTGGGACCTGTTAAAAGTGTTGGGTTCTGGTGTACTTTTTCATAAGGCATAGTGCCAATTAGAAGTTTATACGAGCTCAAACCCATTTAGAATCAACAGAAGAAAAATCCAGGCAATATGGTTCACGAGGCTGTTATCACCTGTTATTCAAAAACCCATGATCTGGATACCAGTGGTGGGCAGAGTATCGCCAGAGAGTTTTGCTTTATATGTCCTCTTATGTGCTTCCTCAAACATCTGTTATTGGAAATGCTGCTTCAAAAGTATGATACTAGTCTGTGTAGACTTCTGCGTTAATCCAGTCAATTTGTTCTTATGTTATTCTGGTTTTCTGATTTCTAAAATATTCCATTTGTAGGTCCTGATGTGTATGGCAGATGTTAATTTTTGATACAATAATTTGAAAGAATAATTCTGGCTAATCAGAAGTGGCTCTACCAAATCTAGCCATACCAAATCAGGCATTCTATAAATTATTATAATTTGCCTTCTAATTGATATAAGCTAAATTTACATGCTAAACCTATTTTTTTTTTCCAAAAGCTGTAAGTTTTTGGTCTAAGGAAACTGAAATGAAGGTGATTTAAGGACAAGCAATTCATCTGTGTTGTCTCCTCATTGACTTTCAGACATGCTTTGCTGATTCATAAAGCTACATTAAGCAGCGGAGGTAGGGACAGACAGGTTGGAAAAGCTGAATTTTTCCTTTCAGGAATGTATTGTTTCAATTCTCACTCAGCATAAGCATCTACTGGTGTTTATATAGTGCTAGGTATACTGATATTAGTATAACTGTGCCGTTGCTGGGCTATAAACCAGCATTTTCTAAATGATACATGTTTTGGGAGAAAGTTACTGCAGTTTTCACCTGTCTAAGATGATAGATGAAGCATTTATTCCTTCTTAAACTCCCTTCTGTATAGCTCAAGAGATGGTTAAAATTCAGTTACTAAATATGGTTGGAGTTGAAAATGTGTTCTTGGATAACATTAAATATATAGAAATATTCTATATATTTCTAGTGTAAATATTCTACTGCACTGGATCTGCACACAAAGGTCACTGGAGGATAATTAGGGCTGGAGGAAACCAAAGAGAGTTTTACAAGAAATCTTGTACAACTGTATGAAACAAGAAAAACTGAATGAAACCTAAGCTTACTTTTAATGCAAATTAAGAAATATTTTTAACAAAACATTGAGATTTGTTTGAAAAAAAGGTTTGGCTGTACTTTCACTTTTTTTTTTTTTTTTTTCACTAAGCTTCAAAATACATTTTATTGCAAACTGAACCACCTTCAAAGGTTTGGAAAGGAAATTGTAACATTGAAAGCAATCTTCCACAGTATTGTTATGTGTAGAACTTTTCCACAATACTGAAGTTTTCAGCCACAGGCTTAGTGCAAGTTTGAGCCAGTAAAGACTGGCAACTATGCTTAATAACAGGAGCTCACAAAATTATACTGATGTGTGGCTGGAAACTGGAGATAAAAAGAGAGACAGTTGACTGAGCTTGATGTGCCTTGCATTGAAGTTATATATGTACTTTTATAAAACTTTTTTCAGTCTTCTTCCAAAATAAAGCTGAAATATTGTAAAAAGTATTATTTCTCAGTGAGATGTTTGGAATTTTGTACTATTACTAAGTATAAG
>VZTO01020791.1:0-37021 GCA_013400615.1 Syrrhaptes paradoxus
GGGGGGGGGCTGGAGGAGGGGAGCAGCGCGGAGAGGGGGGGAGACGCCCGGGCGGATCATGGATATCGAGAGGCTGCAGGAGGCTCTGAAAGGTGGTGCCGGGGCTTGGCGCGGAGAGCGGGGGGTGGGGGGGAGCGGTGTCCCCACGCTGAGGGGGAGAAGGGGGGACTCTCCCTCACAGCTGAAACCCTCTTGCGCGGAGGGAGCGCCCTTCGCCGAGGGCGGCAGCTCCCCTCCGCCGGGGACGAGGGTCGGGGTCCCCGTGCTGTGGGGAGGGGGCTGCTCGCGTGGGAGGGAAGGGGGTCCCACAGAGTGAGGAGAGGCCCGGTGCTGTCTGTGGGGAAGGGGAGGGGTGAGCCCCTTGTCCCCACTGCCCTAGCGATCCCCCTGGGCTTGCTCTGGGCTGCCTGAGGGGGAGCGGCAGAGGGAGGTTAGTGACCCCAGCGACCCCCTTCCTCCTCCAGGCCCGGGACTCCCCTCGCCTGGAGTGCCCTCTTCCCCCCCGCATGCCTGCCTGCCTTCCCTTCCTGGGGCCTCGCCCCTACCTTTGATTTTTCTCCTTCCCCAGTTCATTTCTGTGCCAGCTTGCCTTGCTGGATGCAGCCTGAGGAAGTCAGCCTCTTTCTCTGTTGTAGCTGCTTAAAAGAAGTTGCAAATCAACTTCTGCTACTCAGATTCGTGTAGTTTCTCCACAGGAAAATATTAAGTGTTGTACAGGGTTGGGAAGCTGCTGGAGCTCTTGGGAACAACTGAAGCATTGTGAAATCATGAAGATATTTTTTCTGGGAGCTGATTGTTAAAGCAAATGAATCGCTAATTATTAGGAATTTTTGTTCTGTCTTGTCTTTTTACCATTCTTTTTTGTCCTTCTCATACCAACAGATTTTGAGAAGAGAGGAAAGAAGGAAGTGTGTCCAATACTGGATCAGTTTCTTTGTCATGTTGCTAAGACTGGAGAGACAATGTAAGTGTGACTTTTTTGGTGATCTTCAGTTGTAGCCTACAACCTTTCTGTATTTTCAGTCAGTGAGATGCTACTTGGATTCTCTTTTTGTCTTTAGATTGCTTCTGTGAGCTGAATAAGCTTGCTTTAGTTCCCAGTTAATTTTGGATGGTTTAGTTTTGTTTGCTGGTAGTTTTAGCTGACAGAGAGACTTTTTGTATAGGCTTTGCTCAGGCGTATCTGTCAGGTCTTACTGATCCTGTTCAGTACAGTAAACCTGTTGCTCTATCTACATTTTATGTGACATTCAGTTTTTTTAAAATTGAAAGTTTAAATCACTGTTGTAATGTCTGTTATATACTGTTGTAATATCTGTTGTATACAATGTCTAATAGTATTATTTACATAAAGATATGAATGGCTTAGATTATTTCTTCATAGGCTTTGTATAACATGCTGTGTGATGAATGCACGTGAATGCTTTTGAGCAAGAGGGGAGAATCACGTAGGTGCTTTCTGCAGAGGAGGCGTATGGGAGCTACTCTGAATTTCCGTAGTCACTCAGTTTACAGCTTGCACCAGAATTTCACTTTTCCTGGACTTTCTTTCACAGATCACCCTCGCAGATTTCCATCCGAAGGTGTGATGTAGCTGGAAGGAGCTGTACTACACGCTCCTTGTCAGGGATGAGCAGTGGTGCTGTGCTGGGTGACTTCCTTGGTGGATCACAATTTGGCAGGAAGGGGAAAGGCATGCCTGGGTGTATTGCTAGAGAGTTGCTCACTTTCTGGCTCCCCGGCTGTCTCCTTGTTTTTGAGGCCTAGTGCCAGACTACCAGCTTAAGCAAGAGAGATGTGCTGTTACCAGTGTTTTGTTAGCAACCGGTGATCACAGGCTTTGCTTGGGTTTTTAGAATCCCTTTAGCTTGTAGGAGGTTTGCAGGTTTTAGTGGGTTTGTTTGGGGTGTTTTTGGTAGTTTGCTAGTACAGCTTGAATTAATGGTTTTGAAAGAAAAAGAAGTTCTGAAATATACTTTGCCCTTTGAATAGAAGGCTTTGGCTCAGCAGACATACACAGCTGTAATGCTTAATATTTTGGTGTAGTATTTATTTTAGTACGGCTTACTGTGGTGTGTTTTGTTTGTATGGTATGTTTAAAATATTTTTTCCTGTTCTGAAATATTTTTTTCAGACTGTTTTTATAATTTCTGCCACTACTACATGTATTCCAAAGTATTTTTAAAAGGGATTGTATAGGGGCAAGTTCTTGGGAAAATTCTCCCCTTTGCAAAACTTGGAGAATGAATAAACTCCTGATTTTATTTCCATTTGGGAAATCTAGATTTTTGTTGTTGTTATTATTTGAGTATTACAAACTATTGCTGAAATGTGAACTGGAATCTGTCATTTGGAACTTCATGCAGACCCTGACCTTCTAGGTTTCCAGGGTTTTCTTTGGCTTTTTTTCAGTTCTGTAGCTTTTTTTCAGCTTTCTTGAACCTTTCAGTTGCATTAAATTGTTTTTTAAAAGGTGTTGGATGTGAACATCAGAAGTACCTAATATCATCTGAAGACAGACATGGAAATACTGTTCCATAACATTTAATTTGCTTCCCATTATCTACCCAAGTCTGTATTTCTTCATCTAATATGCTTCTGTTTTTGCTGATATGTTATGTATCAAAGTATCGGGAGGAAATTAGTAAAAATCTTATGGTGAACATTCATGTAAAGATTAGTAATATGCTATTTAAGATCTTAATGTATTTTTAAGCTAGTACAGCTTGGCCACTGTAAAAGGATTCCTGAATACACAAACTTACAAATACACGTTCATTCAAAATGAGCTAAGTGTTTTTTATTTCCAGTTATGCAAAACTAACTTTATTTAATAGAAATCTGAAGCAGTAACAAATAGATTGTCTTGGAATGAGAATATAAACTCTAAAATAATAGTTTGTAGTGACATTTATTAGGATTTTTAAGAAGTTCAGAGTTCAGTTTGGGGGAAAAAAAAATGGATGGTTAAGTCGGGTAATTACACGAATGGTTTGCAGACTTATTTATTGAAAAACAATGGATCTTACTTGGTCACAGAGTGTTCCTAAAGTAACAAGCAAAAAGTACCCATGTAAGTGAGGACCAAGGCAAATAAGGACAAGTGAAGTATTTCTGCTTTGAGTTATTGTTGTTTCTAGGAGAGTTATGGTGTTTATGGGGGTTCTCTCAGCTTTTTGATTTAATCTGAATACTGATTTTTAGATAATATACTGCAGTCTACATACTGGGTTAAATGTAGTGTTCTCACCCCCTACCCCCCCTTCTGGACATAGCTGCAGCAGATCTTGTAAACAGGTAGTAAACTTGGTTTGAAAGGGTGCTAATGAAGTAAATTAAAATGACTTTCAAGGTTCTCATCAAAGCAGATTGTGGCATACATAGCTTGCTTAACAGATTGAAAGCATGGACTGATGTAGTGCATTGGGTACCTCCCTGCCCCCATTTGTTTCAATGTGCTTATTCATCCAAGTGAGTTATGAACAGGTAGATGCAGGTTTAGGTTAGACTGTAATTTTACTAGTATTTCTCTTGGCAGCAGTCTTGGCTAATGCAGCCCTTGTGTTACTATTTCACTTGTGCTTGTTCAACTGTTTATGTAGCTGCGTGGTAACCTAGAGCAGGAAACTGCTCCCTGTTGTAAGTAACTTTGTTTTTGGCAGTACTGTGTTTAACAAGGTTCAGTTCATTGATGCAGCTTGTTTTGTCTGTGTTAACTAGTACGTCAAACCCCAGTGCAACTGAAGAGGTGGTTTAGGAGAGGAACAAAGGGTGAGAGCTGTATAAGCCAGCACTACAACTATGATAAGGCTCTTCAGAGAGTGTCTTTGCTCTAATTAAAAGTCTCTTTCATTATACAAGGAAGGTTTGGAATAAAAATGTTGCTAAATTTGGTTATATTATCAGTGTAAACTTAGTTGTGTTACCAGTACCTTGCAGTAAAAGCCTGATCATGCAATC
Organism: Syrrhaptes paradoxus; assembly: GCA_013400615.1. Classification (NCBI taxonomy): domain Eukaryota; kingdom Metazoa; phylum Chordata; class Aves; order Pterocliformes; family Pteroclidae; genus Syrrhaptes; species Syrrhaptes paradoxus. The sequence goes on from VZTO01020791.1 coordinate 3,961, forward strand.
ACGTGTGTTAACTTAATCTATTTGAAGTTTAAGCTATCTTCTTGTGCAAAGTTAACGATTCAGTTGTTTGTGAGATTATGGCATCCATTTACAAAAGCCAGTCTAAACTTCCTTTATTATAGGTGAACAGAAGCAAAAGTTTGATTGCTTGGCTACTTCAAAATATTTTTGTTTAACGGTTACTATGGCAAGACTTAGCCTTATGTGAAATATAAAGTTTATGGTTCAACCTTTTTTAAACTTGCGTTGGGTCCTAGAGCTTTTTTCTTTTCGAGGAGTGATGTACTCCTTAATTGACTTGACTTTTTACTAAGATTCTAACATGGAATTTCCTTAGTGATGAGACCAAGTATAGTCAGGGAAGATCACGGTAAACGCCTTCTCTCTGGTTTGTAAAAGATCAGCGTGACTTGCGAAACTGAGTAAAGTGAAGAGATACAAAATTTGTTAGTTTTAATACTTTACTGTAGCTGAAAGACTTCTTTAAAAACAGGAAAATGTGCTTGTTTTTTACATAAGATATCCACTTATCTATTTTTCTGAAGTAGAAGCAGCTTTAAGAGACTGTACAAAATTCTAGTGTTGCAGTGCTGTGATGTGGAATGAAAAAGTGAAAAGTTTTTTTTGTTCTTCTGAAGAATTCTTAAAGAATGGATATGAAGATCACTTTTCAATTGTGATTTGTGTCTTGTATGTTTTCTCTTGCCTCTTAGGAAATTCTTTCGGATTTAAAATCACTCCTTTCAATAGCAAAAGTGTTTCTAAACCATTTATTTAGTTACTTCACCAAGAAAATCCAGTTTATTGGACTGGAAAGGAAAACTAGAATTTTCCTTTGGTTCTGAAATTGAAAATAAAACTTAGAATTTTTTATTGCTTTTGTTTTCTATGTCAATTTTATCTGCATTTCCACCCCTCCTACCCTGGGGTAGGCAACCTATAAAGCACAGTTTTGATGGCTTACTATAGTGGAAGGCATAATACAGATGCTTAGTGACAGTGAAGGAGTCCAGAAATAAGTAGTGAAGTACCAAAATCTGGAGGAATACAGTATATAGGCGGAAGTGATTAACTGTAAAATAGTTCTAGGCTTAAGTAGAGAACACTGGCCTAGCCAGGATGTATTGTAGTTACACCAGTTCTTGCCCTGAGTGCAGTATAAATATCATTAAAATGCATTCTGCTTTTATTTCTTTATGTAGTCAAATTCTTTCCTCAGCATTTTCCCTGGAAGATCTGAAATACCTCATATTGTACCTCATCTAAGCCTCAAGACAGAAGTTGTCTCTTTGCTAGTTTCCTAGCATAAATGCTTTTCTGCAAAGTTCCTTGAATCCAGTTTAATATGTCTGATTGTAGAGCAAATGGGAACATCTGTAGTGTCATCACAGAATAATGTAAGTTAGAAGGGACGTCTGGAGGTCATACAGTCAGACGCTGTACTCAAGGGGAGCTAATTCCAAAGTTGGTTTAGGTTGCTTTGGGCTTTGTGTACCTCTTCTGGAAATCTCCAGTGATGGCAATTTCATAGCATCTGTTTGTCTCCTTGTTTCACTACTTAACCATGTGTACTGGGAGGAACTTGGAGTCTCACTTGGAGCAACCTGGGACCACTGCCCCTTACCCATCATTTGTGGACCTCTGAAGGGATTCTGTTTCCATCTTGCCTGTATGCAATTACCCTCCCAGTGGTGAAAGACAGCAGTTAGATCCCTCCACCATAGTTTTCTGTTTTCCAGAAGAAGACATGTTGCCATAGCTTCCCACCTAGGTTGCCTGCTGCAGCTCTTTTAACCATCTTAGTGGCCTTCTGCTCGTCTCACTCTTTCTGTTTTCTTTTGTATTGCGTGATCCCAAATTGGACATAGTATGCCAGGTAGAGGAGTATAATCACTTTCTCTGATACTGCAGAGGAAACCCAGTGTGCAGGCAGCCTTTGTCACAGCAAGAGCACACTGACAGATGTTCAGCTTTGTGTCTGCCAGCACAGTTATTGGCCCCAGTATTGACTGAGCAATGTCATTTGTAACTGGTTGCGGTCAGACTTTGGGCCTCACTGACCACAACCGCTGCTGTGTAGGCCTGATGGTTCCACTCAGTCTGTAGCTATCCAGCATGGCTACAAAGATGCTGTGGGAGACTGGGCTGTATGTCTTGCTGAAGCTGTTAACAGTGTCCGCTGATCTGCCCGCATCAACAGTTGGGTAGATCAGGCACGATTTGCTGTTGGTAAATTATATAACTTTAAGTGTAAGTTACATAATGGTAGTTCTATCAAAGGTAATGGGGGAAAAAGGTTTTTTGACCATTTGATGCTGTTTGGTGTACCCTGTGTAGCAGTGAACTTTTTTTTCTTACTGCATGTTTAGAATAGCAGTGAAATAGTTTGTCAGCTGTAGAAAAAATGTGAGTGGAGATATGGTAGCAATGAACATGTATGAGAGTAAGTTCCTGTTCTCAGCTTTAGTGTTTTAATGATATGTTCTGAACTTTTGCATAGTTATTTCCGTTCAGATGTTACAAATATGCAGATTTTTGTAGCTGTATGTCCTTTAACTTATTTCACATGCTGAAATTTAAATCTACTTTTTTTCCCCATAAAGTACATTCTCTGGTTTTATTCAGCTAGAAGTTTTGTTGCTTGACAGGCTACAATTTTTTGACTAGTTTGAAAGTTTTGTTCTGCTTTGTAGGCAAATAATTATCTGAAAATCTTCTAGAAGTATTGGGGGAACATGAATTCCTTATGGTTTTTTGGTGCATTTTTTTGTTAAATAAAATAAAACAACTCTCAAGTTCCTGCCATTATAAGCAGGATAATATTTTCTGAAAGAAGTCTGTGTGCCTTTGTTAGTATAGTCCTCTTCCATCACCATGTTCTCAGTGAAGTAAGAGATGTGAGTAAACTTCCTTGCATTGTTTCCTGCTATTATTCCTTACTAACTTCATTCCACTGACACTGTTTTCTGTCTCGTAATCCACTGTTGCCTCCAAAGGTCAGGATGAAAAGCCTGCTGATTTATCTTTGTCAAAGACAGGAAGCTAAACTGTCTCTTACTTATATTATAAAAAACTACATATGTATCAAATGTATAGTTGTAGTACTTCAGAGGAATCGGTAGCGATACAGATGAAATCACTTGCTCCTTTAGGAAACAATGTTATTGTGGTGTTTTATTTTTAATGCTACCACTTCGTATCTGTTGGGAGTGGGGTTTACAGTATAAAGGTCAAACTTCAACTACCATTGTAAAATGTGCTTGATGAACTGATCCTAATAAACTTCAGTCTTTCCGTAGAATACACATGTAAGGAAAGACAAAAGGCAAGCTCCTCACAGCAGTGCTAACTTTTCAGTGTAATTGGGCTGTTTTAATCATGAATGTAACTGTATGTGCATGCAGGCTTTAATTTGTAAGTATGTCTTTCTTCAGTGTTGTTGTTAACACTCTTGTTCTTGCACTCAGTGTTCAGTGCACTCCCTGCTAGTCTCTTTGCAGACAGTTCACTGGTACTTTGCACAGAAGACCACACCACCACTTATTTTGTAGCAGTTAATACAGTTGCTTGTCTGTCTGATTAATCACCTTTAGTGTCCTTTTGCTGGCATCCTACTCTTCAACCTCAGTTCTCTTGCCTTGCTTCCTCAGATTTGTTCTTATTCTGAGTTTCTGTCAGTTCTTACCTTTACCTCTTAGTAATGTTTCTTCACATCTGTAGTGGCTGCCTCAGTTTGCCTCTACATTTTCCAGTGGGCCTCAAGTCTCTTGTTCTGTGGTGGCCTTGTTTGTTACTATTTCAGTTAAAATACTTTCCCAGACCTTTTGTTATTGCTCTACTCCATATTACACTTTACAGTGTCAGAGATGTTTCTTTGTTTTGACCTTGTAATTGGTGAGCCTTGCTCCCTCTTCTTGTCTACAGATTATGGGAAGGTTTGTGCTTGATGGCACATGTTGGGGGAAGGGACGGGGCAATGGTGTGTGCAAAAGGGAGGGTGCAAAGCTGTCTAATCTTGGGGGTGTTAGATTGTCAGGTTTGTGGATAAACCAGACTGATGCTGCTTTTCCACAAAGCTGGTGTCTGGCAGGTCTCAGTTTTAGAAACAATACTACTTGAAGACAGCTACAAGATTTCCATGGTGGCTACGCCTGAGGAGGCTTTGCTCAGAAGTGGTAAGGGAGTGTGATGACGCAGAAACACCTACTGCCTGTGTATGAGGTCACTGAGGTAGGGTACACTTTGTCAGCCCAAGCTTAGTGTGTGTCAGCTGAACTGCCTTGTGTAGAAGCCGATTGGGTGGCTTTTGTTTCCGGTTTTGGAAAGAATTAGTCATAGAAGTGCAGTTTACCTGATCCTAGTGGTACTGCTTTCTGATTGAAGCCTGTGTTTTTGTGGGACAATGCATTGAGCTGGCAAGCATAGAGAATACAGTGCAAAGTAAATTCAGCTACAAAAGTAGTTGCACAGGGTGCATTTTCCTTTATCTGGTTTCCTAGCTTTATTGCTCAGTATAGTAAAGATTCGATAGTATTACCTCTATGGGGTCTACTGCTCTTCTGGAGTGACCTGTGGATCTCTATGTGTTGGTTATTAAATGGTGGTAGGTACACCTAGCAGATGAGTTACAGCATTTCTTTTGCTTTTTTTTGCTTATTCTGTGCAAACTGGTGATACCTGGAGCAACTTCAATGGCCTTTTTTTAGTACATATGTGAAATTTAGTTTGTGTATGGAAAAGGTGATGTATTTATATATGCAATTATCCAAACATTATTTTTGTATTGCTCAGAGTGATTTTCCCTATAGGTAGCTTCTATAGAGGTAGTAATTTCAACTTCCTGCAAGTTCAGAAAGAGTTTTAAATATGCTTCACTTATTGCATAATATTTTTCTTAAATTTAGGCTGCTGGACTTCTGCAGGCTTACTGAGAAAGTTATTGTTTCCATATTCTGCCTGCATCAACTCTAGAGTACTGTAGAATTATATTGTGCCTTTGCCTGATGGATTATTTTTCTGTGCAATATATATTGAATGAGATGCTCTCTGAATTGTGCTGTGGAATTCCTGCAGAATCTCTGTTATACAGTGCACAGTATCACTCTTGAAACAAGCCCTAGTGAATTTTATCTGAAATGAAAATAGGTAAAAGCTAAGAATAATCCACAGAATTGTTAAGACTTCAAAAAATATGGTTGTCTAAGTTTAGCAAAGTGTCCAATCATGTTAAAGGCAGGTCTGGACTATGTAAGTGGGTTTTTTGGGGAGAAATTTTGACACAAATAATGCATGTCTGCTATTGATCTGTTTGGCTAGTGCTGTTCAAATGCAGCTACAGTTATCTTTGGTAGAGCAGGTGAATATAAGTGTTCTTAGGACTCGTGATTGTATCTTGTCAGAGAAGTCAAATATCTTCCCCCTGCTCCTAAACCTCTTGTGCAAGTCACTTAAGTGGTATTGTTTACAATTCTAAGGTTGATGTGAATGTCCTTAAATTAAAGTTTAAAGATTAAAAATGAAATTTCAGTAATATGGTTACTGAAATCATGCCTCTTTGAGATAATTATTCCTGTTATAGTTTCTTGCAGTAATAACTGGATCAAAGTCTTACATTAAGTGTTGCAGAAATGTAATCTAGTAGTAATCTAGTCTCTGTCTTGAAGATAAATTCCACAAAAATGAGGCAGATGTAGGCTGAGAAAACAGATGCTGTACACAAAGTGATTACTGAGAGTTTTAGAACAATTCTGAGTGTTATGTAATTAAGTTATGCAGGAAATATTATTTAGAAGATTGTCAGTGAGATTTAAAAGTACACAAAACTCAAATGATTTTAAGATAATCTAGTACAAAGGACTAAACTAACTACATTTTTTTACAAAGGTAAATGTAATAATATTGTAAAAAAAAATTATCCAGAACTAGAGAAACAAAATCTGTTGGGGTAAAGTATTCTGTAAAATATGTGACAGCAGGAAGATACTAGGTTTGCATATATTGTGGCATAAGTGTAGCATGGTTCCCTGAACTAGTGATTTTTCTGCATAATAGAAGAAAAGGTAACTAAATTGTAAATAAATAACTGTAGTTGATAATTGCTCAGATGGGAGGACTTAGGTGAGATTTGATGCTTATCCAGAAGTCTGTGTTTGTAAGACTTGGAGAGCTTTGTAGTTGGTGTATTGACTTCATAGGAGAGTCAATATCTGGGCCGATCATTCTACTTGTAATAAAATTTCAGATTTGTTAGAAGTATCATTTGAATATGTGCGGAAGTGAAATTATGAAGAATAAGAAACCAAAGTAAGGTAAAAATTTACATGTTGCTACACAGTGCAGTAGCACAGTAAATGGAATAATTTAGTAAATATACCTGTTTATTCTGATCAGGTAAAGATAACTTGAAGTGAATTTTCAAGGGGAAGAGGAAAATTTTAATAAAAATACTATCTGCTTTCATTTTTGTCTCTATAGATAAACCACTGCTAGTGGTTTGTGGAAGTTTTGAAGGCTTTTGGCTGCTTTGTGTGTATTTGCTACTCTGCTATAAGGAATTTAATTCTTAAATGAAGAATCTGTTGTAATCTTGTACCTTTTCATTCTGTGGTCAGTTTTTACTTTTAAAATAAAAGAAAAAGGTACTTGAGTTTGTTTTTAGATAACTACATTAAGAAATGTACTTTCTTGAAACATTGAGTCATAGTTCAGATTTTTTTCTGTTCTGTGGAACAGCTGTATTCTGTTGGAGTTAACTGAATATTTATCAGGAGAGATCAGAATTAGTCCCTTGATTATTGCAGTTACTACTTTAATGTCTTCATCAGCTGTCTGTTTCCATAACTAAATCTTAATCTTTGTTGTTGCTGGGAATAGCAGTAGCAATTTGCAAGTAGAAGAGAAGTGAACACTCATGCTACTGACATAGATGTAGTTCTACTGTATTCCAGTTTCCGTGGTTCTGGAATGAGCTCATCATGCTCACAAGAAGAAAAGCAAAGACTTAATTTAGGCTGACAACAATCAGTGGGTGAAAATGGAAAAATACCTTCTGTGCTTGTGGGAAATACCAGTTTTTCCTCTTTTGAGCTCTTCAACATGTTTTTAATTAAAGTGAAAGGTAACATGAGGTCAAATCCTACTGAAGATAAAATGTATTTTAGTTTTACAGGAGTTATCAGGTGAAAGAACAGGATGCTCCCCCAGGAAGGGTGCTTGCCAGTGTGTTTTCCTGACAGGAGTATACTGTTAACAGCAAAATCCAGTGTTCCAGTAAATTCAACATGCTGTATCACCTAAAGTTTAAAATTTATTTGTTCAGAAACACTGATAAAGCATCTAGCACCTGCTTGTGGTTTTAATTTAATATTAGGTTGAAGGGTTTTGTCTGCTTGCTAGCAGCATTTAAGAAACTAGTCTGCATTGATGCATGGGGGATTTTACTGTGTAAATCTGTTGTCGTTGTTTGGAATTTCCCCTGTTAATCTGCACTGTGTGGATGGTGAGAACAGCAACAGTGTGTAAAATTATGACACTGAAACTAATTGCATCAAGATAGTATTAAAGCATATGAAGTAGAAAAATGTTTATAATTCAATGCATATTTGAAGCAAGAGTAGAATTAAGTAAGTTACGTTCTTTTATCTAGTACATGAGGGCAGCTGCTTAAAGTAATGACTTTGTGTTCTACACATCTTATTCTTCCTTATCTGTAGCATTGATTTTGTGGTTAGATTAGTGATCTGCTTCACCTCCCTGTGTGTGGGATCACAAGAATGCGTGGGAGCAGAAGAGCAGGCTTGCGCTTTTTTTGTGTAGACCAGGTGTAAAGTTAAATCTGGTGGGGCAGCTGGTGGGGCAGTTCTCAGCACTCTGAGGTTCCTCCTGAACAACAGCATAGCTAATCTCCTCGTTAATGGGAGTTAGGTGTTGCCACCTTTCTACCTCAGGATTTTTCAGAGGTATTTTATGAAGAAATTGAAAGACATTTTTCTGCTGCTGAGCACTCCTCATTAAGAAGCAATCTTTATGTAGTAAATAGTGAAGTAGTAATTTCTGTACAAAAACTAAAATATCAAATGGCAACAGGCTTTTTTGTTGGTATGAAAATGCTGTGTTTTACAGGCAGTTCTTAACAAGATTTTTAGCTTGTGCACTCCCTTCCATGTTACTATGTACTTACAGGTATCCTTGTTTATGAATCAGGGTGTGCTAAGTAAGGTAAAGATTAAAACAAAACAGCAACAAAAATGTAATGGAGGGAGTAGGCTCTATCTACTGCTTTTCCATCCCAAAGAACAGCAAACTGAGGAAGACAGTGGCCTCTGTCTCCTTTCTGCCAGAGGACTGCTGGAATCAATCAGTTCCTCTGCACAGCTTTAGCTACTGACTGTTGGAGACGACCTCTTTGATGCCTGCTCTAGTTGCTGTGCTGTTGTCAGGGAGTGGGACGGGAAGTCCGGGGCAGGCTCCTGACACTGACTCCCAGGTGCTGCCCTTTCCGCAGCCTGGGGGAAGTGAGCCACCCTGGGGCTTCTCATGCCTGGGGATAAAATCTGTGCTCTTAGGTGGCAGAGATGGGTTTGAGAAGTGAGGTATTCCATCTAGTCCACAGTATTCCTGTTTGGATACATCTTGCTTTGAGGCTGTGGAAGAGCACACTGGAAGGTTTGCTACTTGGTACAGGGCTTTGAATGGAATACATGATTGCCTTTTGACTTTTCAAATAGTTTTGGAGATTTTATTGATAGACTGGAATAGGAAAGGAATTACCTTGTTTTGTATGAAACTTTTTAATTTTGCTTCTGTCATAGAAACATAGAATTATAGAATGGTTTGGGTTGGAAGGGACCTTAAAGATCATCAAATTCCAACCCCCCTGCCATGGGCAGGACACCCTCCACTAGACCAGGTTGCTCAAAGCCTCAGCTTGGGGAATTTACTGTGTTGTAGAGTACATCGTCATCTTTTGTGAGGTCTAGATGAAGGCACAAAAGAGAAGAAACTAGTGTGTGTTGTCAAGTTATTAAGTCTCTGTGGGAGTGTAATCTCTGCCAAAAATAATGGGGGGGGGGAAGCCAGTATGAGTGACTGGTATCTCTTGTTACATGTGAAGTGTATCCCTCTGACATTGTCCTCTGTTTTTTCCTTTTGTGTTCCGAGGGCTTTGCCTTAAAATCAGTTTACCTTTTGTTTGCATCCTAATATACTCATTTGTTGTGTGGGTTTTGTTTTTTTTTTTAAATTTCTGCTTGTCAGACAGCTAATAATAGGAGGAGGGTGGAAAGTGCTCCCTTTTACTAAGTTCTGATGTTTCTTTTGTGGCCTGTTCAATTAACTGAGTCAGTAGTGGATCCACTTTGTTTTCCTTTACATTTTATGTTCTTTGTGGTGTATAGCATCTTTCCAAAACAGATGGCATCCTCTTAAAATTTAAAGAGTAATTTTGTAATGAACTTAAACACCGTGAAATCTGATGACAGACATCCCACCAGGACTCCTGGGACTCTTAATGTTTTAAGTACGTAGCTAGGTCTCTAGAAGCTTAACATCCCTTCAGTATAATGTTTTTCTTAATTAAACCTGTAATCTGTGAAGCAATTCCAGAAAGATTTACGAAATAATTGCGGTACCTTATTTCAGGCACTCTGAATTCTTCCTCCTGTTCTCTAGTTAATTTTAGGTTTTGTCCTGCTTACCTTCCATGTGTCTTATTGAAGTTTGAAACTTAAAATCCTGTATAGTTTGTCCAAAGTGTGTAAGCCATACATACCACTTCAGCGTTATTTTAATAGAGTTGCTAAAAAGGGAGATAGGTAACTTACCCTAGTTGTCCTTCTACACTTGTGGGGACTTGCAGTCCAGCCTACACTTAAAGTCCAGGTCAAGCAGTAATGTTGGGGATCACAGTGTTGTAACAAAGCCTTCCAGTGTAGTACTAAATACACATGAAAGAACTAAAGAACTGTTGCTTGTTCAGCATGGACAATTTTTCTTAAAAACACTGTTTGTGTGAAGGAGGTAGGGATATAGCAATTCCAACTTTTGTCTCCTTTCCTTGTTCTAGTTCTCTGAAAGTTAATGTTTTTTTGTGATTCTCCAGATAGCAAGACTTTCTGTTTCAGGTTCTTAAATTGTCTTTCACTATTACTTGTGTTACTTAGTTTTTAATGTTTGGCAAATCTTGCCCAAACAACTTTAATAAATGTTTCTGGCTTTTTATTCTTTTTGTTGAAATTTCAAGTCCCTTGAAGGGAATATGCCAAGTGGCAAAAGAACGAAATATAATAATTTGTCCAGTGGTCTGAAGAAAATACCAGTTAATTCTCTGACATAAAAAAACATAGTGCAAGCTATTGACAGAGGGTTCTCCCCTCACTATAATGTGTGATAAGGGAGAAAGCTGCTTTCTCAGTTTCAGCAGTACAAACATTTTAAGTAAGCAGGAGATAAGGGAATGGGGGGAAGCCTTGTCCACTCTGTGAGTGATAGAATTAGCTTATTTCCATGTAAAATGCAACTGTGTTTTTGATATACATATTTGGAAAGATGAATGCTGTGCAAATCATGTTAGTAGAGAAGCAATTGTACCTTGCAAGTAACTTTGTCCTAGTAATTCTTCTCTTAAATCAAAGCATAGCATCAGATTACTTGAACTGCTTTCTGTCTAAGGTGACCTATGTCCCTTGTTAAAGAGTGCCATTTATCAAATAGAATTAGTGGATTTCTCAGCTATTTTTGCTGCCTCATCAACTTTCAGTAAATAAGTATGTTATTATATTACTGTTCTGATTGTAGTTTCCTTGCACTCCTTTGTGTCTTTCTTTGTGGGGCTTAACTTTCTTGTCTTCACTTAATAATTCTGACCTCATCCTGGGGTTTTGTGTGTTTGTGTAGGGGATTTTTCTTTTTAATAAATTTTCATTTATTGGTTGGGCTGTGTGTGTGTGTGTGTTCTGTCATTTTATTAATTCTCTGTTTGTTCATTTAATGTCTTACATGGCTTCCCCCACTCTTTGTCTAGCCTTTTCTCATGCTGCCCTTCTAATTATGTGTAAATATTCTCAAAACTTGCTTATGTTTCACATTTTATTGGCTGTTCAGCCAGGTGCTGTCTGCTTTCTTGTTTAATTTCTGTAAAACATAATTAAGTATCTTCAAATGATGAAGTATTTTCCATTCATGTTTCTCTGTTTCTAATATTTACTTAAATTGCAAGGTCGGGGACTACGTTCTGGCACAATATTGTGGTGGTAAACATATTTTCATACCTTAAAGCACAGTTATTAGTATATATTAAATCTAGGATATACTATATTGTATTTAAGTAATGTACAAAGACTGAATTGTTGGATTCTGTCTTAGCTTCTATGTTTTCATCTGTCACTTGACTATTGAAGATGCTTAAAAAAATTTTTTTAAATCATTGGGTTAAGCTACCAGCATTTACATGAGTCCTGGGAGAATTTGAGATGTGTGGTTCTGCTATGTGATGTATGTATCTATATAAGCTATAGTTCTGGATGTGTACTGTAGTTTCTTCTCAACCATTCATTACTGCCTCTAATGGTATTTTTTCCTTGTTAGGTGCTTTTCTCATAAAATCAGTTTCTTTCTCTAATTTTCTGTATGTCAGAGCAAAACTTTTAGGTTGATAAAAGGGAAGGATGGTGCAGGAGCTGGTGGGAGGGAAGGAGAGGACTCTTTATTTAAGAAAAAAATACAGGACTCTATTAAAAATGCTAGCTTATGATGATTTGGAGTATCTGTGAAACTCCAGGGTCGTTAGGCCAAGGGAGCTGTCTTTGTACAAGTATATTTACACAGGATGACCCAGATATTATTGTGGAAAATGCTTTAGATATACGTTAAATGTATATCATTTCAAAGTTGTCATTCTCTAGAATGAAAGTACACTGAACCAAAATATTTTAGGATCAACTGATTTTTTGAAGTATTGTTTCTGAAGATATTTTTACAGATCATATAATGTTCACAGGAATCTTTTTTTCTTTGAGCGGCTATAAAAGAGATCTCAAAGTTGCTGGTGCAAATTCGCAAGTTGGTGTAGTGAACAGGAGAAGCATGGTTTAGAAGACCTAAGTGTGCATTTAGAAAAGACTGATTATATAGAATGCTGAGTGGGAAGAACAAGTATTTATAAACAAGCCCACTTACAAGAAAGCATGAATAGTATTTTCTCTATGGAATTTCTTCAATTTGGTTTATTTACAGTTATGTGTTTGTCATTTATTTTCCAGTATATAAAACCTAATGAGGTTGTACATAAAGCTGGGTGGATGTGTGCAGGAGTTTTTTTTTCACTTCCATTTGGCTCTTGATTTAACTACAGAAGGTATTTACCAAACTTTACTCATTTCCATGTCTCTCACTTCAACAAATATAGATAGGTGTTGATGTTGCTTGAAGTAAGATTCTTTTATATAAGCCCTTTACTAATCCACCTTGTGTGTTGTGTTTTCTGAGGACTTGTTCAGGGTTAACTTAAACTAGAGGCATAGTACACAGCTGTCTAGGAGGTAGCTTGCTGGCATCCGATAAGATGGTGGTAGATGCTGCTGTTACTGACAAAGGGACTGTCTTTGGGGGAAAAGGAAGTAATGGCAGTTCTGGGTGAAAGCAGGAGGAGCAGAAACCTGCTTTACAGAGATGTCCCCCTTGCTTTTGAAGGATTTTCTTCCTCCTATAGGAATAGTGTGTAGTTCTGCCCTGATCCTAGCAGCATGGCAGACACAGAATGATAAGTAGATGAGGTCAGAGGGACTGCTGCTTACTGGGTTGGTAGGAAAAGCAGGAAGGAGGTAACTGAAGGATGGTGTGTGGAAGTTGGAGATTCTTTGTCCTAGGATAATGATAGAAGAGTTTGGCTTAAAAGAAGCAAATGACCTGCATTGTAGCTTCCAGAAACCTTCCTCCATCTTCCTGCCTTCCAGGAATCCTCTGTGTTGCTACTGCAGGACTGACTTTTACCTACATGGTTGAAGAGTCTGGAGCTGACTCAGTCCTTTGTGGTGCAAATAGTATTTCCTGTTGAATGGCTGGAGTTCCCATGTAACTTACTGGTACTGGGATAAAACTGTTTGTCAGAAACCAGTTGCACGGATTGAAAATGCTTGAAGACCATCTAAATGGGAGCATGTTTTGATGTCTAAATTACAACACTGAGGTCAGGAGATGTGTTCTAGAAGCATCTCTGTGACTTCAGTTGTTCGTGGTATGAACTGCAGAGTGAACTGTACCACTTGCTTTTAACCAGTTAGCTTTCATGCTGCTGGTAGTGCAGCCACAGCAGCAGAGAATTCAGCGGTGTTGAAAAAAACTGCTTGATAAACTGAGTAAATGTCTAAAAAGCGAGCCTGTCCTGAGCTCCGGCTGCTGTGGTTATGCCGCTTCTAGCAACAGCTTGTTCAGTTGATGTGAAGCTGGTGTTGCTGTATCTGGGTTAGCTGTAGTCACACTTGTGACTGCAGGATAAGATGATCCTTAAACTCGGCTGCTTCTGTTTGTAAGCTGGACTGTGTCACCTGGTTGGCAGTAATTTATCAAGTGTTTTGAAGTACAGGATGAAAGATGCTTTTTACGTCCATATTGCACTGTTCAAATCACAGTGTATTGCAGATGCAGGTTCTTAGCCTTTTTATAATAGAAGAAATAATACTTGGTTTTAGAACAAGTGACAGTTTTCTAGACTTCTATATAGGGGCAAAATGTTACATTCTTTGTTTTCTGCAGCTTCAGCATTGTAAAGAGGAGCCGTCTCCCACAGTATCCTCGTGGCTAAACTGAGGAAGTGTGATCTGGATGATCGGGTAGCGAGATGGATTGTGAACTGGCTGGAGAAAAGAAGCCAGAGTTGTGAATGGGATGGAGTCTAGTTGGAGGCCTGTATCTAGTGGAGTCCCTTAGGGTTCGGTATTGGGACCAATGCTATTCAATATATTCATCAACAGCTTGGATGAGTGAGTAGAGTGCACCCTCAGCAAGTTTGCTGATGATACGAAACTGGGAGGAGTCGCTGACACGCCAGAAGGCTGTGCTTCCATTCAACGAGATGTAGACAGGCTGGGGATTTGGGCGGGGAAAAATTTCATGCAATTTAACAAGAGCAAGTGTAGAGTCTTGCATCTGAGCAAGAACAACACCAGGTTCCAGTATAAGTTAGGTACTGAGCTGTTGGAGAGTAGTGTAGGGGAGAGGGACCTGGGGGTCCTGGTGGACAGCAGGATGACCATGAGCCAGCACTGTGCCCTCGTGGCCAAGAAGGCCAATGGCATCCTGGGGTGTATCAGAAGGGGGGTGGTCAGTAGGTCAAGAGAGGTTCTCCTCCCCCTCTACTCTGCNAGGGGCAATGGGTTCAAGCTGGAACATAGGAGGTTCCACTTGAATATGAGAAAAAGCTTCTTTACAGTGAGGGTGACAGAGCACTGGAACAGGCTGCTCAGAGAGATTGTGTAGTCTCCTTCTCTGGAGACATTCAAAGCCCACCTGGATGAGTTCCTGTGTGATCTGATCATCATCGGGGGATTGGACTAGATGATCTTTCAAGGTCCCTTCCAATCCCTAACATTCTGTGTGTGGTAGGTACTGCTTTAAGGCAGTAGATTGCTGTTTTAAACTTTTTTATGTTGGCTTATTTCATCAGCATAACTCTGATGGGTTAATAGTCTATGGAAAGATAAGTGTTACTATTTAGCAATGAAAACAAAGAACAGCTCAAGTTTTAAAGTAAAAAAGAAAAATCTAAATGAGGTTGTCAAAGAATGTTTAGAGTAACAGTGGAATCCCCTTTCATAAGGCAAGTAGATGCTATGTAGGGAGTAATCCTACTCTGGCATGGGGTTATTTACTGGGTCTTTTCTGCCTGTGTTTTGTGATGTGCTTAGTGTTGAATCTGTGATTTGTTATGAAATCTTTGGTCTCATGGTGGTAGCACTGCAGAGTTCAATAGCTTTTTAATTTAACATTTGCAGTAGTAATGCCTAATACTGCACATTGGAAATGTTATGGTATTCTGCTTTGGCCGTATAATGCTAATTGGAACAATAATCTAGTGAGACTTGATGATGTTTAATCTATCCATGCCACTTGCTTTTGGGAGTTTGTTACACTTCTTTCTCTTTTTGTTTCTAGTTTTTATTACTGTTCACTAAGTCCTGCATTCCCCTCTGTTGTGAGGTGCTTAATGAGTTCTTGTGAAGGAAAAAGGGAGGTTTGCTATCTTCTTTCCCTCTGTTCTTGCAAATTTATTACCACTGATAAAAGATGGGGGTTTTGTGTTTGAATTTCTGTACACAAACCTGAGTTAAGCTTTTCCTTTTCATCATTCATCTCATAATTATTTATGTGAGACCAAGGAGAAAGTTAAGGCAAAGATAACATGGCACTGTTTTTTATGGTGAAAGTAGGCTAATATGACTTCATTGGCCTGTGGTTTTATAGCTGGTAGTAGTGGTGCTTGAGAATAGCCTGCAGGACACTAATGTTGTCACTTTGCTGGGGAGTCACTACCTGTAATTCACAACACATAGTTATATCAGCTTAATAGAAAGTCAGATGTTATGTGGGACTGAAAATAACCAGGGCTGTTGAAGCTACTATGAAAGACAGCCTGTAGAAATGCAGCCTGTGGCTAAAATGAAGGGCTGTCCAGAGGTTCAGATTTTATGCTTGTTTGATTTGAGCCTGCTCATTCTGAATTGCTTGTTATAGATAAATGTCAGAGATAATTTTCACTCTTTCTTTATTGTTGTTCTCTGTGTTTCTTGTTTGTTCTCCACTAGCATCTCCATCCTGTATCTGTGTAAGCTCCTGCATTGGCATGAACAGAATAAAATTGATAGTAATTGAACTAAATCAGTTGCTTTCAAGTTGTTCCATATGCTGCTAAGAAATGCACTAGCCAGGGGAGGCCCAGAATTTCTTCTGTGACTGTTGTGCGGAGCGATTCATGTAGAAGGGTTTTATCAGCCGTTTCCCACTTGTCCATTGTATGCAGTATGGGAGACCTGTTTTCTTGAAAATCACAATATATAGAATTCTGTAAAGTGGTAAAACTTATAAGTTGTAAGGCAGAAGGTAATTTGGAAAGTTCTTAATGGATTGCTTACTGTTGTGGGAATGTTTTTTACAAGTCAGAGTTGTTTTGTGGAAATAATAATCAGCAAGTACTTGCTGTGATACAAAATATATTTGCCTTTCTGAGAAAAAGAGATACTATTAAATGCTATTAAGGTACATGGATATTGAGCAGTTAGTTATAAAAGGCCTTTCAACTAAGGTTTTGTAATGGAAGCAGATAATGCTGTGTACAATTGCTGTATGGTTTCCAGACATGAAATACTTTTTTCTTTTTGGTTTTCCCCTGCTTCTCCTGTGAGGTCACTGTAAACTTCAGGTGGCGTGTAGGCTCACTTGTAAATTGTATAGAATGCATGCACATTTCACATTTAGGTTTGAATTGTAAGTAGATATTGGTTCTTCTAAGGGAATGGCTTACCCTGTTGTTAATGGCAATTGACTTGTATAATATTGTTCTATTGTAATTATTTAAATAGTTATCATGCTTTGAATTCAGGAAGAAAAAAGACTGCGTTACTTGCCTCATTTATTGTAATTTATTGTGTTTTCTGCAGGGTGCAATGGTCTCAATTTAAAGGCTATTTTATTTTCAAACTGGAGAAAGTAATGGATGATTTCAGAACCTCAGCTCCTGAACCAAGAGGGCCCCCCAATCCAAACGTGGAGTATATTCCCTTTGAAGAGATGAAAGAAAGAATCTTGAAAATTGTCACTGGATTTAATGGGTATGTATCGTTTGTTTTCTAAAATCAGGATAATGAAAATATTTCCCAATTTTTAAGTTGGTAGTTTGTACTATCTGTCTGTGAGTGCTCATTTTGCTTTGTCAAATAGATGAGCAGAAGCAAATATATACATTGAAAATATATTACAGTAGTTTCAGAACTTTCACTTTATTACTCTGTCTTTGAATGAAAATTACGACATGCGGTGACGTGTTGGTCACTTCAGTTTTTTCCATGTATAGTTAGTTTTTAAGTAATATGTAGCATGGTATTACTGGGTGCATTTAACAGGTTAAATAAATAGTAAAATCAGATTTATTGCAATGTATTTTGAAATATCTGATTGAAAGAAGGCTTTGGATGTTCAGTTCTTAATTGCTTTGTGGCAGTTCAGTAGCTTTCGAAGAAATAGTACTGTGATAAACATGGTGTGACCAGGAGGCAAGGTGTACCTGGTTTTGAATTGTTAAATTGTGGCAAATTCAAATTTATAGATTGAGTTATACTGACTGAGAGACTTTTGGGTTATTTGATCTATTGCTGACAGTATCTTAGATTAAAGTGTATACCCTTTGCTGGCTTCATAATTATGGAAGTTTTGTTTCCTTTAAAATAAAGCTTCTCATTTTTTTAATTGTATTTTATGTGGTGTGACTTTTTTAATAGCTTACATAGTATTTTTTTGTGTTTCTAAACTGGATTACATACTTACCATAAGCTAAGTTGTCCTGCTTGTGAGTCTCAATGCTTGCTTAAGGGACACTTTCAGCATTTTCTCAGCTTGTCAGTAAATGAGCATATTATAAAGGGGTGAGGGTGGTGAGGCAGTGGCCCAGGTTGCCCAGAGAAGCTGTGGGTGCCCCATCCCTGGAGGGGTTCAAGGCCAGGCTGGATGAGGCTTTGAGCAACTTGGGCTAGTAGCACTTGTACCCTGCCTGTGGCATGGGGGTTGGAACTAGATGATCTTTCCAGGTCCCTTCTAACCCAAACCAGTCTATCATTCTTGCCTCCCTGTTACCCTGAGATTTCAGATTTGGAGGTCCTACTAATATCTCCTTAGTATCATATTTGCATGCTAGGTTAATCATCTTACTGTCATTATTCCATACTACTTAATTTATTTGCAGTTTAAGTGTCTCTTAGAAGTCAGATCTCATTTCCCACCCCGCCCCCCAGTTGCTCTCATGTAGAATGCTTCTAAGAATTTGAAATTCAGCTTGTTCTCAGCTACCCAATATTTATACTGGAATACCTCACTGAAGGAATTTAAAAACAAACCTATCTTTTATGCTTGAGTCTGCCTCTCTCCAGCCTCCCCCAGCTTTTTTTTTTTTTTAATGCTTCACAGCCCACAAAATTTGTAATGTTCTGGTGGCATGGAGACAGCTAATGAATGGGTTGCTGTTATCTTCTGTTGTTCTAAACTGTACTAAACAAACCTCTGGGTGACCAAGTCTGGCACTTAGTCTGTGGCTGTGCTGTTTTGATCTATTGTTGTAACACTTAAGAGTGCTCAGCTTCCTCATACTTTGAAGTGAACCACCCAGTCCTTGAGGAAGCAGACTGCGTACATTAGTTACCATAAAGAAAATAATGCATTAGGATGTTTGAGAATTTCCATTAGGAAATCCTACAACTCCTTCAGTGAGGATATGATTGTGAAAGCTGAATCACGTGGAGCTGTGTCCAGAAAGTAATGAGCAGGTTTTGATTTGTGCGATTGGATACATTCAGGCTTATTTAGAGTTGTGGATGTCATTTCAGGGTAAAATAGTGGAGAAGGAAACTACTTGATGTGACTTTAGGATGTTTTTATTGGTATTTGTTTAAAAGAGTGAGGGAGAGAGTTCATTAAAACTAGCTGCTTTTTAAAAACTCCTTTTTAAAATCAAAGAATGAATTAAGAATTACCTCTGTTTCAGAGTCTTTATAGATGAAGTGTCTTTTAAGGAAAGCACAGACTGGCTGTTTTAACCTTACTGTATCTTACTTGACATTGTGTAATATGCTTGCAAAGCCAGATTCTCATCCTGTACTTCAGAATTCCTTTGGAGTAGGAACTTCTTATAAGTCTTGCAATTTTCTTTATCCTTTTCTGGTGAAGTATAAAGTTCAAGGTAAGTTATTGGATATCTGTGACAGAGGAGTCTTCACAGCATAAATAAAATAGACATCCAGATTTTAATTTATGTATACTTTTTAGCCCAAATTTAATATAGCTGTTACATGTAATTTTCCCACATCCCTCTTGAATTCTTTCTATGTGATGAATTTTTGATTTGTAATTCATTCTGAACTGTAGTGGTAGGAAGTGCAGGTTTGAGTGTGTTTGTATAGAATTTCAAGTGGTTACCTTAAGTAGGCAGATTAGGACTATTCATGCAGCTCACGTACTGAAGTAATTAAATTTCTAAGCATTTAAGATAAATTCTCATACTGCTCACAAACTTTTACATTGGGGTTTTCGTGTAGATTTTCACCAATATCAATTATTTGTTTTAAAATCATATTGTTAAACTATTTTAAAATAATAGTTTTACTGAAAAGAATTGATGAGGTGAAGTTAACTTTGGGTTTTGCCAGTTAAAATCATTTGCAAATGTTGAACAAATTACATGCAAAGGAGGTGGTAGTGTGGTACTTGGTGCCATCTGCTGCTCAATAACCGAAGTTCAGTTTACTATGGAAAACTTTGGAGAGAAATGAACTGGTTTTGTGTTTTGTTTTAAAATTTATAGCTGAGAGTAAAAGAGGAAAGCAACTCTTACTTCTGGAGTTAGTTTCAGGCTGCACACTTGATCTTGAGTATGCTTATTCCCCAAGTAGCAGAACTGTATTGATGTTCTCAAAATACTCCATGTCTTAGTATTCCAGGTGTCCTGTTAGGTACAGGTAAATACAAGTTAGACAGGCAGTGTTTTTCCAAGATGTTGTACAGATTTGGCTGATTAAAAATAATTTAAAATTCTGTTGTGAAATAAATTGGTTTTGAATGGGCAGTCTAGTCTTTAAATAAAAAAATTACAAAGTCTTTTTAATTATGGACTTTTCAACCCAAAATCAAAATGGCCATCAGTGAGAAACAATAGATATAATTAGTGCTGTGCCTGCATGCAAAACTTTACAGATCAGGTAAATTCTTTGTGACTAAGTTACAAATTTCATCAAAAAAGGGCACTCTACAGAAGCTGAATGTAATGAAGAATTTGGGTGTTGGAAGGATGACTGGCTGACCATAAGTTGCTGAACAGCAGCACTATTCAATTGAAGCTTTAGGGAAATTAATAATAAGAGAACAATTGTTAAGCTTAAGAGTCTTCATGTAATAAACTGAGTTAAAAGGAACACTTGCTCCTGGTTTGTTCTGGTTTGCATTTATCAAATTTTGGGGATAGAGTAGGATATACTTCTGGGTCAAAATAGGAACATGAAATGTATGTTGCCTGTGTGCTGAAACACTTGCTTTCTGCCATTTCACATGCTTTTAAGCAATAATGTGTCATAACAAATGTTTTGGAAATCCTGTCATAGTATACTTTTTGCAAGTGTTTAATGTATTTAATGCTTCATCAGCTGTATTCTAACTTTCCACAGCTGATTGATGGAGATTAGTTTCACCATCTTTCTGTTCTTAGAAGTCAAGATAAGTTTGTATGATGTAATTCAGGGTGAATAGCAAAGGAAAGCATTAACTAGTAGGGTAAACGTGAGGTGTCTTCTGTGTTTTTTCAGGTAGTTGTGTTGGAACTAGGGCTAAGGGTAGTTGCATTGTAGCCTATATCCTTACTGTTTTCCAGTTGAGAATAATAACTTCCTCAGTAAGGTTGTATACTGACAATTCTGAAAAACATAATTAAGTTGTTGATAATTGATCACTCTTTCTGATTACTGCTTGTTTTTAGTTAAAGTGAAGTGTCATGTAGTATGGTTAATTGTAGCTGTGCTGCCCTTTTTTTGCTCTGCACAGGTGGTAGATCAGTGCATCTTTAAGATGTGGCTTTTTAGCTGATGAACTAAGCTTGATATACATACTGGGTTAGCTAATGAAATAAACTTAAGATACTGTGTACTGAGTTCACAAAAATGTACAGTACAGGGATATGTATGTAAGTCTGTTTTGATATTGCTTTGGATTTGGTGTATCAGTCATATTCCCAATTAAGAAATAGTTCTTAACTATTGTGTTCTTAGACTAATTTTTTAAATGTTGTGACTTCAACTTCAAATAGCTAACTGTAAAAATGCATGACTATTTTATTGAAACAACTTTTAAAGTGTTTTACTGTTTTGTCAAAAGTCACAAGTTTGTTAAAAAGAGACACTATGAATTTGCAATGAAAATGTATGACATCTCATAACTGATAAATGTATGTAACGTATTGCTTGTCTGAGGGTCAGTTTCTCATTTAAGTAGGGATGAGATCTAATGCAGAATTGTCAGAAAAGAGAATGTGTGAATGATGATCATGGATTTATGTATCTTGTTCTGAGTTGAATTAATTTTTACTGAGCTGTTCCTTGATTGACTAAGTATACTGTCCGGTTGTGGAGAAATAGAGTATTTGTAACAGCTAAAGTATAATGGTTCTATTAATTCCAACATTTAATGCTTTTTCTGTAAATGTGTTTTGTAAAACATGAAATAAACTACAAGCTGAGAATTTTTTAGCTCTAGTGTGTATGACTCAAATTTGTTTTGAATTGCTTACCATTTCTGTTCTATATACTTGAATAATAAATACAGTCTTAAACTATTTTACTCTTGATTATCTGATTTACTTTTCATTGTTTTAATGAATTGTTTGACTTGTGGGATATGTATTTAGGATTCTACTTTAAGAGTTTTGTGGCAGTGAGCACAAAAGAGAGTGCTTTGTTACCTCAGTGTATGAGAGAGGGGAAAAATAAGGCCTTGAGCTACTGCCCTATATTGCTAATGATAACAAATTACAGTAGTTTTCTTTCTAGCTTCTCAGTAAGGAGGAGAAAGCAATAACGTTGTTGCTTCCTAACAGTCACACTTATTAAAATTAAATTAAATTGTTATAAATCTATTTCATTGCAGCATCCCCTTCACTATTCAGCGACTCTGTGAGTTGCTGACAGATCCTAGGAGGAATTACACAGGAACAGACAAATTTCTAAGAGGTGTGGAAAAGGTATGTATTTTTCTGAGAGAGAACACAGCTGAACAATCACAACTACCACTTAAATGACTTCCGAATTACTCCCAGAGGTCTGTTGTTTTCATTGTGGTTCATAGCCATAGTATAGCTAAGAGCTTCTTGAAGTGTGTAAGTTTGTTTTGTACCTTTTAACATCAAAAAGCACTTCTTAAGATACAGAAATAAATCTCAGGGCTGTAATTTTGTGTTTTCTGATCACTGTGCAGTACTCAAACTATAGTTTGTGGAGGGCATAATGTCACTTTTTGTATTTAGTCCAAGCTAGAAATAATCAAATAATGAGCTGAAATAATTTGCATTTTTTTGATCAGGCTTTTCCTGAACATTTGGGTTCAGATTAGATCCAGTGGGTGAAGGAGAAGGCAGGCGCCATCCCCCAATGTTTTTTGTTTCAGTATTTAAATCCTCTTGTGTATAAGACTGTGCCTTTGTAAAAGCATACAGATGTCATTTAGTGGTATTTTATAGCTTATGTCAGAATGTGTAATCTTTCAGAAGTAGATAACAGACTTTCAGGATGTGGTTCCACATGGGATTTTCTTGATGGCAGCATTGGCTTGAGGTTCCTACTTTGACTGTTTGGTCGAAGAAAGGTTAACTTGTAAATGGATTGGTTTTCACTGTTATAGTGGATGCAATCAGGTATGTTCTTGCAAATTAAGTTTGAAAGGAGATGGTCAGGAATAAATGATGACAGGAATTTCACAAAGTGGTTTGTTAGCCAACAATGAGATCTGTTGAAACCATACCTCAGGTGTTTTGGAGAACTCTCATTAAAGTTTATCTGGGTTAATTTAACTTGCCCTGTGATAAAAGACCTCCTGTATAATTGGACTAAGTATTGATTTGAAGAGAGAAACTTGCCTAATTTTGTGCTAGGTTTCTAGATGTTGAAATTGATTTAGTTTGCAGGGCCATTCAAGAGGGAGAGGTGACTAAGCAAAACATACTGAATTAATCATTATTTCTGCCCTGTGTTTAGGTGGAGCCAAAATAAGTTAACACTTGAAATATGGCTGTGCCAAAAATAACTAACAGTGCTTGCACGCTTTTGAATTCAGGACTCATGTACGAATACAGCGTTTCTGTAGCAGTTCAGAAGTTTTTAATAATTTCAGAATACATTGCTTTCCAGAGATATTTCAGTTAGAAATTACAAACGTGGGCCTGAGGCTTAATGTGCTGGTCTTGTTATGACAGTAACCCACTTATGAAAATACTGACTTTTAGTGTAATTGTGGCCTGACCTTGTAAGGAGGGAACAGACACTTTTAGTTTATCTGACATCTGTTGGTAGCTTTCGACCCAATTTTCTGTAGAGATACTTTTAACAGATGTGACTAAAGTCCTGTAACTCTAAGTTTTGGGGTGTTGTCAAGAGCTGAAACTTCTGTTTCTGAACTCTTAATATGCTGTTATTTGTGTGTTACAGAATGTCATGGTTGTCAGCTGTGTATATCCATCTTCAGAGTAAGTATGATCTTCTGTTACTTGAAACTTAAAGCTTGTGTTAGTAGAGGGGAGAATGTGCGCATGTGGGCGTAATATATTTCTCTTGCTGGTGGTAGTTGTATCCAAAAGACAGACATGCAGATTTCAGTTTTCTTTATCAGCAGTTAAGTCAGCAGTAGTGATAGTCTGCAAGTAATACATGCAGTAATTTGGAAATGAGCAAACAGCTTTGGAATCTGATATATGGCACAGGTCAGTACCAGTGTTATCCCTGAACACTAAGCTGTTATTTTTATACCGTGGCTGGTGGTGGAAAAAAAATGGATAGCCCTCAATAACAGTTGCACTGTAAATTCATATCCTAGTCTATTTCTGAGTATAATGTACAGGTAGAGAACCCCTTGAGGACTGACAGCGAGGGACTGTTTGGAGGGGGGCGGGATTCTGTGCAAACAAGCTTAAAGTAATTTGAAGTTTCTTTATTCATGACATTCTAATTCTTACTTTTTGATTTTTGTTTTGTTAGGAAAAATAATTCCAGTAGTTTAAATCGGATGAATGGTGTTATGTTCCCAGGCAATTCACCAGGGTACTCTGACAGGTAATTTTAGCTTCGGGAGTTAACTTTTTCTGGATAAAAGCAAAGTAGTTCTGGAAATAGCTGGTTCAGATCCCTTGTTACCTATTCTGATCCCAAATAGGTAGCCTCAGAATGAGGTGTGACATGGAATACTGGGGGAAGGAGGGTAGAGGAGGCATGAACATACACACTATGTACTCTATTTTTTATCTTTTTGTAATTTCATTGTTTACTGTTTTTTTAAATTATTTAAAGTTTTTATCACAGTTTGCATGTTGTAGGCAAGGAATTTTTATTCAATATAAAATAGCAAAGTACATGATCTTTTTTGTTTTGTTTTGGTGATCTTGTAAAACAAGGTTATAGCTGCTTTCTGCCTGTTACAAACAAATTACTTTACTAAAAGGATGGGTTAATTTTTTATTATTATTTTTAAAGATCTAATGTAAATGGTCCTGGAACTCCCAGACCAGTAAATCGACCGAAAGTTTCTTTGTCAACTCCTATGACAACAAACGGTTTGCCAGACAGCACGGAACATAAAGAATCAACCTTGCAGCAAACAGAAGATAAAAAACACAGGTTTGTGAGGAGTAATTTATTCTGAGTTTTTACTATTCTCAGTTTTTTTTCACTTGCATTTAAAAAATATTTTAAAGGAATGGCCATCTAAAGTATGTGTAATGAAGTCTTAACATACAAATATCTGCAGCAGGATTTGATATGTACTTGCTACTGTTCGGGCGGGCTGTCTAGATAACTGTTGACTCAAGTTTCCACGGTTGCAATAACATATCTCGGAAGTGTATGGGATGCGTAGTAAAAATGAAGAGTGAATAATAGAGTTCAGAAATCCATAGTTTTGTGTCAGGATGTTAAACTAGAAGCAGATATGCTATTTCATAAACATTTGTCACTGATTCTGACAGTAGGAGCTGGCTGTAATTTGGACTCACCAGAGTAGAATGACCACTCTGCATTTTCATTGACAATCAGGTGAAGGATGTTGGATGACTTTGAGGTTTTGTTGTGTAATAACAGTAGAACTCACTTCACTTACCTCTTGTAGAGTGTTTAACTTGAAGTAGCTGCTGCTTTTTTTTTTTTGAAGTGTGACAAGACACAGAATGTTTTTATTCAATAAAAATGTCTGCTTTTGTTGTTTATAGTGAACCACCAGCATGTGAATCAGAAGGTGCTCAGAGCAGCCCTGTAAAAAATAAGCACTCTGAAGATGATCCTGCAGAAGCAGAAGGACATGAGGTAAAAAGACTTAAATTTGACAAGGAAGGGGAAACCAGAGATGCACCTAACCAAACTGCCTCCAGTGAAGTTTCTTTAGGCATGGGGGAAGAGACAGAAACATCCTCTACATCTCAGGATAAAGAAAAAGATGCTACTTGTGCGAGACAGTGCTGTACAGAGGAAGAGGAGGAAGGTATTTCAGATTTTATTGTCTTTGCTCTGTGCACTTTCCAAAGAGTTGGGATGTTCTTTGCTGGAGGCCAGTGCTGTTGGGATGGCTGAATGTCTCCTGTTGTGCATAAAGATGAACTGTTTGTTCATACTTTGCTTTTGCATAATTTACCGATTCTGTTATTTCTTTTTCTTTGTCCTACATTTCTACTTGAAAATTTATAAAATGGTACTTAAAATCTTCTTAGTCAGTAAATTACGTGAGGGTGGTAATAATGCACCAATAATTTGAGAATCCCTATTTTAGGGTATCATCAGATGTTCTCGTCTCTTGTCCAGAAGGGGGGTGGGTCTGACTGTCTTTATTATTAATAAATTACTGTAATATGGATGTAAAGGTTGTTTTTTTTCACTGAAGGGGCTGAGCAACAATCTCTCCAGATCCTATTAGAACAGTGAAAATTACCTCACTCTATAAGGCATACCCTGTGCCTAATTTAAAAAAAAAAAAAAGATAACTGAAGTTAGGAGGTGGATCTATTTTTTACATATTCTCCCAAGTGTCCTTTTAATATTTATTTTTTTGTGGCTCATATATTTGTAAAATGTTCCTCTAGATTGTGATGGATGTACACTTGAAGCAGTAATGTTTTCAACATTTCCAAAAGACAAAAAAAGCAAGAAGGGGGAAGCAAGAAAAAGTTACTTGTTAAACTGTGTCTTTGTCCACTGGAACTTAATAAATATCTGCATGAAACTGGCTAGTACTTTACATCTTCTTATAAAATCAGGATTGTCAGTTTTTCCTGCCCTTGGCTATGTTGTAGAAGCATCACTGGGAAGGGAAAGTAGGATTAAGAAAGGTTTAAAAATGCCTTAGTAATACTGTACTTTCACTGTTTCTAGAGTCCTTCATGTCTCCCAAAAATGCTGGTCCAGACAGAAAAGATCAAGAAAAAGACACTGAATCCTCAACTGTGAATGAAGAGACCTCTGAGGAGAACAATCAAATGGAGGAGTCTGCTCAGTCTCAAGCAGAGGATCTACACTCAGATGACAGTGAAATTAGTGGATCTGCCAGTAACAAAGCTGACTGCAGTGAAACTGAAGAGTTAGGGTCCTATGCTAGTGAAACTCGAGAAATTTCACCAGAGACCCCTATGGAGAACAGTGATGAAGCCACGGAAGTTGTGGATGAACCTATGGAGCAAGACTAACTGAAATACACTTAAATGCAGTATTTTCCATAAGGCTCCGGTTTTACACTGTATAAATAATTTTATGTAATAAAGTGGACCTTTAGTTTTACAAAAAAAGAAGCAGGTTGTAAAATAAACTTCTCCATGGATTGAACCTTGAAAGAGTTGTACATGATAAGAACTGTGAATACCAGCTCCTTCAGGTCCTGCTTACCGCTGAACTTTCGTTTGGTCAAATCAGTGGTTTGTGTATAGTTTTTTTTATTTAGAATAAAAGTTTTTAAACTGGAAGGTAATTATAATTTTGACAACTTTTTTGGAGATTACCACACCTAGTTGTATGTAAGCAAGAAAGCTTTTTGTCTTGTCTTTTTCTGACAGCTTATAGCAGTTACTTCATATTTTGGTTACAGTTTCAACATTTGACATATGAAATATGGGGTTTCATGCTGGTTTCCAGATTTTTATTTGAATACACACTATGAAACCTTATGTTGTGTGTTTAAAATGTGTTGATTTCACACACACATATATACGCACGCATGCACACGTATGTGTACCCTCACTGTTCTAAGGGGGACATGGTATATTTTTCTGTTTCTACAAAAGACAAATACAGCAAATACTTTTTCTATAGGAAAAGAGTGCGTTCACCTCTCAAGGCACTTTGTTTTGCCTCTGGAAGACAAAACAAATGAAATCTGGCCCATATGAAACCCTGGAAATACTAACATTGTTGAAAACACCAGAGTAAACACACATTCCAAGAGAACTGTTCAGATTACAACATTTTTGTATACTTCTGAGGTGCCTGAGTGAAAGGATTTCATTTATTTATGAGAAAATGTGCTTTATGTTGAGAACGTTGTAATCAAAACATTAGCTTAAACTTTTGTAGAAGAAATGTTTGAAAATATGATAAGAAAATATCTAGGATGAAATGAACAGGTACTTGCCTTTTTGAGTGCTTCTTGGAGCATTGTGAATATTGTAGAGAAGTCTCAATTATTCGAAGGTATGCAGATTGCATCAGTATGATCACACCACTGTATTGAAAGAATTAATATATGACTGTAGCTATGTACCTGAGATAAACAACTGAAAGGTTTAGGGGTGCATAGAAATCACCATAATTTGTATAACATTTTGGAAGTGAACTAAATATTTTTGAACATGCTACTTTTGACAGCCAGTGTTACATTTTTTTCAAACCAGCTCAAAGCACAAACTACTGCTTTAAACTCTCAATATTTTCCAGTTACCATATTTAAAGACATGCAAGCTGCAACCTCCCAGTCACAATTACTGGCTGCCAAATTTATACCTGTTTCTTCAACTGTACCTTTTTGATATTTAGAATTTTTAAATTTCTGTAAAGTAGATTTTTGTAGATTGTAATGAGTGCTCACTGCCATTGTGAAACGGTATCTAATTGTATAATTCCTGTGTGTAAACTGAATGCTTGGGCTTTCAATACAGTATTCATATAAAGCAATAAATATTAATGTTATGAAATATCTGAGTACATTTTTATCAGAATTGTCCCTCTTTGGTTTTAAGTTCACAAACCTGAAGTACAAAAATGACCTCCAAAATGCATGCTCATAGTATCTTGTACTACATGGTATGCTTGTATTGTTTTGGGGAAATCTAGGTTTTGATTAATACCAGAGTAATTTGGCTCAGTTGGAGTATTTATGAAGTTATTTTTTGCTGATGTTACCTATCAGTTTTAAGCAGACAGGATTCAGGGAGATGCTTGCCAAAAAAAAGTAAATATAATTGATCGAGAGCCCCTTACAGAAGGAAAATTGTACTTTGACTCATTTTCATTGTGCTTAAGGGTTGGATGTGTATTATTAAATTAAAGAACTGAACCAAAATGTTGAAGTTAGGAGAGTTTAAAAATATAGTGACATCTTACACTACTTTTTTTTAAAAATGTTTTGCCACTGAGAAAATTTTTAAATTTCAAAGTTTAGAGATTTCTGAAATTTACTTTAGACTGTTTATTTGTGAAGATATTGTCAATAAACTTGTTCTTTAAGCACCTGTGACCTTTCGATGTTTGTTTTGACAGCACTAGTGTCACTGTTGCAAAGGCTTGAAGGAGAACTTTGAGGTATGGATGCATTTATGTATCTGCATTTTTTGTTTTAATGGCTAATAAAAATTCGAATCATGCTTTAAAATCACAGTGAGCATCTTAATATTGAATATGTGCCTACATTTAAAGATTGCAGTTACTAAATCAGAAACTATCCCCCCCTCCTTTTTTTTTTAATGTGGATTTTAAAAAAAATGAAACAAACCTACTGCATTCCTAAGCAGCCATACTTTGTCAGAGGCATTACACACCTCCAGATACACAGGCAGCTGCTTTTCTGTGTGTGTAGAGGTGTCACACCGAATCCATTTTCATACCTTTTATTTTTCTAGATCTAGATGTTTTAAATTCCATCCCTACGTGCACCTCAGAATTGGTCGTTTTGCTTGCATTCATGAACGAAGTGTGTGGTTAAACCCCAGAAAACCAGGCAACAGGTGCTTCAGAGTGTTCATGTGGATACTTCCTATTGAAAAACCTATTATATGGGATGAGAATATATAGAGAAAATGTAACGGAGTTTACTTTTCAGAACACAAGGTGAAGGTCAGCCTTTAATTCTGCTCTTGATAGTAAATTGCTGTCTCAGAAAAGCTGTTTTCCTTAAAGGGTCTGAGATGCTTTGTCAGCCTTGATTTTTAAACCTCAGGGACTACTTTAAGTGCTTGCAATAGAAATCCCTTTCTAATGTAGCATGTATTTGGGTTTATGCAGACAGGTATGTTGAAGTTAAAATGTTCAAAAGAAGTCTTTGAGTTGATTCAGTGGATGGAAGTTGCTGGAATTTGGGGTTAACTTCTGTGCAGCAGTTTCTGCTGTAACCTCTCCACAAGGAGCGTTGGCTGGGCTCCCGGTGCTGGAGTTTTGCTGTAGGAAAGCTTTGCATCCTTCTATCTCACAGATGGAGCTTAGAACAACAAAAGCCATATCCCTGTACAACCACAGTCACCTCTGGGGTTGTGTCCTTGCCTACTCCTGTCTGAGACTGCATGCAGTTTTGGGGCAAGGATTGTTACTGCCTTTCGTATTGCTAACCAGATCCAGGGCAAATTTGGATTTCTCTTTAAATCCTGTTGGATCTACTGTTGGCTTGAACAAAGTAAACTTTTTTTTTTTTTAAAAATACAATTATGTTCTGAGGGTTTCCAAAGCAAAGGCACCTCAGAGCAGCACTGAGTCTTTATTGCTTTTAAAAAATATTTCAGTAGGAAATACTCAAAGCTGGAAAGGTAAATTGCAGTTGCATTTCAATTTATGCCTAGCCTAGGGGATGCAGGAAATGGGTGAAAAATATTTCTGCTGCTGCTTCAGTCAGTGAGAAATTTTGAATGCATATTGTTTTTTCCTCGAGCAGTTTACTAAAAAGCTGCATCATGACTCCACTCCAGCAAGATTGTCCTGGGTTTGGTACAAAAGAATCAAGCTTTTATTTTTAGCTCCTTTGTTAATTGTATGTTGAGAGGGGGAAGAAAAAAACCCAAAATCTTAGTTATATGAGTTCTCTGTTGCAATAATGAAGTGGCAACCCAGTGATTAATTAAAAAAAAAAAATTTTTTTTTTCTAGAATGAATGCCTTCTGTTAACTACAACTGTACAAAACACCCTTCTGCAATCTTCTGGCATTTTTTATTCATGTACTGCACTTTTAGGAAGAGTTTAAAGGGTGTGTGTCTGAGGTCAATGCTTCTAAGTTAGACAAGTATGGAAGAGGTATGGATTACTGACGGCATCCTTGTTCCATCCCTGTCGTTACCGATGAGAGACCCACATTTTGTCACGTAACTAGTAAACTTTTGTTAATTGGAGCTCTTCATTTGCCTCAAGGACGTTCATGCCAGCAAATTCTTTATGGATATAATGTTCTTTTAGTATCTGTATGGTTTAATGGAAAGGGGTTAGTTCTGAAGTTGCCTCTCTAGGCTGTATCATGTACCTATGCATTTGTGCTCTCTACATTTTTGTACAGGGAATCATTCTGCTGCTGGGGTTCTTACACAGACTGGTATCTGTAATGAGTTTGTGGCATTTTTCATCTTAATTTCTGTATCTGTGAACAGGTTCTGGGATACAAGGCACCTTATTTCCAGGATTCCTACAGCCTGTCATAAAATGCTCGTGTCAACAACTAATCTCCTGCAGACTGAAGTTTTTAGGTTAAGAAATAATCCTGTGATTTCCAGCTGAATGAGGAGGATGTCCTGGTTTCTGTGGATAGAAATGGCAATTATGGTTTGGTTCTGAATTATCTTTTAATGCATGTGAACAAAGCACCTGAAGTCATTCTCCTGGTTTTGGACTATTATTTCCCAACGTGTCTGCAAGGTTCACTGTAAAACTGATGCATTATTTCATTTGTAAATTGATCCTCTGTCCTCACCTTCACTGGGGAAAGCTGCTTTTCTCCATCCATATTCATTGCAATAAACTATAGACCAAGTTCTTGAACTACTTCTGGCCTTTGGAAATTCTTACCGTAAGTAGTGACAGGCGCTCTTCAAGGCTGGCCTTTATTTGGTTATTTGATTCTGAGGTCCAATTTATAAATGCTGGCTGCTGTCACAGCAGGTAAAGGCAGAAGAAATGTTGAGAGCATCTGCACCTGGCCAGTGGAGCAGTGGCCCAGGCGGGTGCATTGCGATACGACGGGAGCCTCTCCAGTGTTTGATGGTCCTCAGACCTCCCTCCCTGCTCCCGGGTCGCTGCAGCTCCTTGTCCATGGCCCGGCACCCCGCAGGAAATAAGCAGGAACACCGCCGCTCCCTTAGGCCGCTCCGCGGTGATGGCTCCTCTCTAAGCGGGGCGGTTTTACACCTTTACCAAAGCCATTAACCAAACGAACCGCTGCGTGTGCTGGGCTCTGCCTGCCCCCCCCCCAACCCCGGGCAGCGCGCGGCGGCGCGGCGCCACCTGGCGGCCGGCAGCGACGCCTCAGGCAGGGAGCCGTGAGGGGGCGCGGGGCCGGGCCCGGCGCGGAACTTCCCGGCGGAGAGAACGAGGGGAGGCGGTGGGGGTCCCCGCGGGACGGTGGGGCACGAGGGAAGCGCTCCCCGGCCTCGCCCGGGTGGCTCTGGGGACAAAGTGCTGCTGACAGGCTCCGGCACCGCGGGCCCGGCTCTCGGGACCCCCGCAGGGAGACAGCTGCTGGGACAGACTACAGGGCAGGGAGGGTGTCACCAAGGACTTGAGATAAATCACCCCAGCAGCACATTAAGCTGTCGCTCCTCATCTTGTCCTTCTCCCCTTCCGCGCTGTCAGGAACACGCCGGGTGACCGACTTCTGCCAGCGGCTCTCTGTGCGCTGGAGACTCTGTCAGTTTATCCTGAGCCCCGGTTTTCTGCCTGCAAGACTAAACAAGCCCTGTTCTCCCAGCCCTCCCTGACAGCGCGTGCTGTTCTGAGCCATCCCTCTCCCCCGTTTGTCTCCCTTGTCCTCAAATTGCTGTATCCCAACCAGGATGCAGTACACCAGCTGGGGCCTCCCAGCAGCCGGAGTGATGCCTCCTCTGTGCTGTGTACATGTCTCAAAGCGATATTTGACTGTATTCAATTTGCAACCCGCCATAATCTCCAAGTCATTTTCTGACCAAGTTGTTTCTGAGCCGTGATGTCCTGTGGCGTGTATTTGATTTCGCCTGGAGTGTGCTGCTCTGCTCTTGTCTCCCTCCAGCTATGTTGTTGTGTCATCTTTTGTACCCTTTCCAATGTTTTTTTTATTTTCTTTTTTCTTTTTTTTTTTTTTTAAGATTTCTTCAAATTCTCATTGTGTTCCGTAAAGTCTTTACAAGTGCTTCTCCCTTCCCCATGCTCTGCCTGTATGCTCGGAGGCACTTTATGTTCCAGTGCCGTCTGGTTAACAACAGCCTGGAACAGAACCGGACCCAGGGCAGATACCTGCGGGATTCAAACTGATCTTAAACTGTGCTGGGGACAAGAACACTGGGCCAATGAAAGCAGATGCCCAACCTTTATCTTTGAGGCAATCCAGTTCTTTATTAGTTGGTATTTATTCAAAAAGTGCAATAGTTCTGTGTTAGGGCCTTCAGTGAGGGAAGTGTCCCAGAATGAGCTTGTCCTTGTGGGTTCATGGGAACTGTCGCAGTCAACAGCTCCCACCTGCAGCTGTTCAGCTCCTGCTGCCAAGTCTGCTCCTTTTCCTCACCGTGACACTCATGGTCTCAGACAGCTTTAGCACCATTCACCTCTCACCGTCACTAGTCTCTTGCAATAATCTGATTGACAGATGCCCTGGGACTGTCGCGCAGCAGCTCTATGAATGCTTGCGAAAGCAGCCTTTGCAACA
>VZTO01020792.1:0-43117 GCA_013400615.1 Syrrhaptes paradoxus
ATTACCTGGGAATGGGCTGAGCCCCGGTCAGGAGGCAGTGAGCAGTATCACTGTGTATTGCTCATTTGTGTATTTGCATACATTACTGTTATTGTTATCACAATAAATATTATTATTTTCATTTTCAGTGTAGTTTTTACTAAGTTGTTCTTATCTCGACTCGCCAGTCTCTTTTCCCTGCACCCCTTTAATTCCCTCCCCCGTCCCCGGGAGGGGGGCAGCGAGCGGTGTTGTGTAAAAGCACAACACGGGGGCATCAGGTGCGCTCACAAGGAACAAGCTCGTCAGAAATTAAAATAAGCGAAGGGCCGGGGAGAGCCGCTCAGCGGCGTCAGCCCCTCCCTCACACCTGCCCGGAGGGGCGGGGCCGCTGCCGCTCACCGGGCTGCCGCTCCCTCCCCGCGCGCTGCGGGGCCGGCGGCAGGGCCGCCCCCTGCCGCCCGGCCTGCCCGCCCCCGAGAGCACGGCAGCAGCGCCCGGGGTGAGTCCCGCCGCCCACACTCCCTCCTCTCCCACCCCGCGCGCGTCCGTGGCCTCGCGCGCCCCGGTCCGGCCACCCTCCCTCCCCGCGCGCTGCGGGGCCGGCGGGAACTGTTCCTGCTCCCTCGCCGTAAGGAAGCGGCGCAAAGAGCCACCCCTGCGCTCTTACTTGAGCCAGGAGGGACTGAGCGATGATCTCGGCCCCGCTGACAGTCTCCCCGTCCGCGCCGGTTCCCGAGGCCATTCCGGCTCCGCGCAGCCCCAGGCCCAGCACAGACCGAAGCTGCCCACCAGGGAAGCGAACACAACAGCGTCCACGGCCAAAGGTCGGGTGCAGTGGACTGACACGCCACCCGGCCAATGAGACAACGGAAGGGGCGGAGCCGAGGGCTGCCGGTGTCCACCTCTGACCCCCATTGGCAGGCGGAGTGGGGACCAGGGCGAAGGCTGGGGAAGCTTCCCATTGGCTAGAGCTGGCACCCAATGGGAGGCCAGGAGGTGTCTGGCCACCCCCCCACCCCTTAGCAGCCTTAGTCATGTGACGGTGCTGAGCGTGGAGCAGCCGCCAGGCGGCAGGAGCGGTTCGGCTCGGCTCGGCGTGTCGCGTGGAGGCGCAACATAAGGTCTCGCGGCGCGGTGGCGCGCGGGGGGTTGTCGTTAGGCGGCGGCACCAGCGTTGGGGAGCAGCGTGCGGAGCCGGGCTCTGAGCGTTTGGGGCGGAGGGGCGGGCAGGCGGACGGGCCTGCCCCTCTTGTCAGGAGCGGGGGAGGTGCGGGCTCCGCGCAGCTGCGAGCGATCGGCCTGCAACCGGGGAAGGCGGGAGCGGGTCACTGCCCGGCCCGAGCTGCCCCCTAAAGCCGCGCTTGGCGTGTGGCAGCTCGACCGCAAAGGCCTGTGGGAGCCGCAGGGCGAACCGCGTTAAGTAGGGTGGCCTCCTGTGCAGCGTGACCCTCCGGCTCGGGGGAGTTGGTCAGGGATTGGTGACACAGAGCAGGGCAAAGGACGGGGTTGTTATAGATGAAGTTACCCAACGCCAGCATTCCTGAGAAGTGGGAGCGTAGTGAGAGATGCTTTTCCACAATCCTAACTGAAGGATTGTACCTGGCTCTGCCCATCCTGGACATATCAAGCTTGCAAGTGTCCCAGAAGCGACACAGCTGGCGATGTGTTCTGCCCCACCCTCTGTGCTGCCATCCTGAGTTCAAGCTGAGCCACTGACAATGGCAGCAGTCAATTCATCCTCACTGTCAATAACTTGGATAACACAGATCTTATAATGAGACAAACCATGGTTTGGGAGTCCTGTGAAATGTATAAAACATTACATTAGAATGGACAAAGTTCTTTAAAAATAGTTTGTGCCTCTGGATAAGAGCCAGGAAACTAGAGGAAGGTTATATAATGCATCACACACAAAAGAAACATTTTTCAGAAAAGGCAATGCAATATACTTGTTTCGATTGAGCTATGATTGCAATGCTAAAAACTTCATAAAAACGTATATAGTAAAATACTGTATTAAAATGTATAAAAATCCCGTGTGATCTGATCTAGGTGTTCCTGCTCCAGCAGGGGGATTGGACTAGATGATCTTTCGAGGTCCCTTCCAATCCCTAACATTCTGTGATTCTGTGAAAATATGGTGCAGCATATAAAAGCAGTAGACAGGAGAGACCAGTGGAAAAAACTTGAAGTTCACAACATTTTTACTTTTGTGTAGGGGCTGTTTTGTTATATAGTCTGTATATTAGAATGGCAGCAACATCAATTAATGGATGTCAGTGTAAAAAAGACTTCATTATTTTTTCATAGCAAATTTAATATTTTGCCTAGTAATTATTACTGTTTATGTTACTGTAGCCTAACAGGCATGTGCTATTAGTCAGTTAAGAGGACCCAGACTAGTGCTGTGCTACTTCTGTTTTTTCCAGTCTGTTGGATTCTTCTGAGTATAAAAGTGCTAAGAAGCAGGGTATGTATTGCTTTTCTCTGTGTATACATCTGTTTATGGTGAGAGCTGACAAACTTCCAAGTTTCCAAAGTTGTGGAAAAGTGAGTGACTGGATACTTTACCTTACAATGTACTGAAATCAGATGGTTCTGAAAACCTGAGTAGGAAAACAGTCTGCACTGTGACTGAAGCAAAAACTTGTCTGAATCAGCATCCAAACATAAACACAATTTTTTTGCCTTTTGTATAGAACTGTAACTAGAATAGTGTGACTGCTTGACAGGAATACTGCTCTGCAATACTTATATTTGGGTGAGACGATCCTACTGAAGCATATCCACCAGGCAAAGGATCACATAAATCACAGGAGAGGGACAGAAAAAGAGGTTAAATTATAAAGCATTTCAGTCATGAAAATTTCTTTCACAGATATAGCTCAAGTGAGGTGACAGCTCTCTAGACCCTAAACAAATTAACTTCTCCTCAGGGAAAGGATTTATTACATAATGTTGCACATTTCATTAGGGAAGAAACCCAGAATGTGGCTGAGACTTATTTGGAGTTTTACTGCCTGAGGGCTGAGTAAGCCCTGATGGCATCCTTATTTTGGCTGGAAAGGTTACTGTCCCCAGGTTACTGCCCAGCCTTGAAGCTTGTCACAGCTCTCCTTGTTGAAAGTGATCCATTAGATAGCAGGGTTCTGTTGTTTAAGCTGTCACATAGGGGAAAGGCATGAGGGAGCATGCACATAAGTGCTCAGCCATCCTCTGTGGTAATCACAACCAATTGTAAGGATTCAGAGAAATTATTTTAGTTATTATTTTAATGGGCCCAGGTTCAGCCAGATGGGATTGTGTAGTTGGATGTTCAGTGCTAAACCATTTGTGCATCTAAATGAGGATGGGATTCAGGTTAGTACTTTGCGTGTTAAAGGCTAATGGGCTATTTTTCTTCTTCATAGCAATTCCATCCTGTGGTCTGAAATTCTCCAGCTTTTTCCATCACTAGTAATGATGAATTCTAATTACATCTTAGTTGTTGACTTTGTTGAGGAACAGCTGACTAGAACCCATTCCTGTCCTAAATAGGCGTTTTGGATCTGAAGGGATAACAGAAATAGAAAAGATAGTTTTGTCAGTGAAGTGCAACACAGTGTGCTTATTTTCAGTGGCTTCCTTAACTGTGAGAGGCTTCCCACCTCTCCCTCCCCCTGCTACTGCTTTATATCTTCTCGTGTACCTTGGCATTTCGTTTGCAAAGCTGAGCTGCACAGGACAAAGTAGGATCCTCTGTTCTTGATATGCATTGCCAAATCAACCCCCCCATAAGTGCCGAGTGTTTGGCTCAAGATGCAGAATAGTAAGGGTAGCTTATTGTACATCACTTCTCTAAACTGTTACATAAATGGAGTATCTTTAATATAACTGTTCACAGAGATGCCAAGGCTTTATTCTGATTTTATTGTGCTTTAGGAAACTTACATTTACTGTTGAAGGCATGTATATATGGACACCTTGGCAAATTAAGCCTCAAGAAAATGTAAGTGTGTAGTTTAGCTTAGTGGCATCTAACAGCTAAGTTACTCCTGGACCCTTACAAGTGTTTTTACATATTAAAACTTTTTGGTTGAGCAAACAAGTCTTCTGCCTACCGTAGGTGCTAAGGTTATGATTTTCATGTCCCACACAGGATTGTGTTGGTATCAAACCAGTGTTGCAAATGGTGCATAGAGCTCATGGAAGCAAACAAGTGGCTTAAACTAAGGTATTACTCACTAAATGCTTCTTGAGTAGCTTTCCTGATGCTTCAGTTTCTTCATTGTTAGATATTAAACCAGTTGGTGAGTAGACAAAAAAACCCACCCCAAAACAACAGTATTGAGAATTGCTTAGTAGCTGCTTTTTATTCTGGAATTTAAGAGAAGAGTTATTTTAAGTTAATTTGCCATAGACTTTCTTTTTTAGGTAAAAAACCTACATTTAATGTAACATGAATAAAAAATAAAAATGGGATTAGTTTGAAATTTATCTCTTTTTTTTCCTGCTGAACTCCTGCTGGGAACTAGAGAAGGTTCTTCATGCCTGTGTCTTTCAGAGTCTGCGTTTACTTTGGAAAAATTCAGGGAGTTGTGGATCACAAGACTGAAAAGCACTGAGTGTTTTAGAACAATTTTTTTCTTGGATAAGAATTACCAAAAAGCAAAATACAATTAAAAAGTCAGAAACTGAACTTGAAGACTGTGGGCCATCAATATATAGCATCAGTGCTTCTCTCCTGCATGCCCTTTCAACATCACTGATATTCAAGATTTAATTCCTTCATGATACTAGTAACACTGTGGTGTCAAATACAGAAGTCTCATTTTGTGGGAACAACATGGCATTCCTATAGTATTTCTTAAGCATTGCACAGCCATTGACTGTTTTAAGATAGCCCTTGTTCTGTCTAGGTATTTTCTCAGCTTGGAAAGTCAGAAAGCTATATGGCGAGCCCATGCTGGAGAAAGTGCCCCAGCCTTCCTGACTTACTAATTCTTCATTTCTTTCTAAGAAAAGCTCAGGAATGCAAATTTTCTGCATTTTGTATGGATTTCTGCTTTACTGTTATTACTATGAAAGCATTTTTAACTTTACCTGCATTTACAGGAGGAATGTAGATCTGAATTGCACTCAACATTCTTATACATGTTGAAAAAAGCTGCACTGTATGAGACAAGTTAGCCCATCTATTACATACGTGGAGTTGGAATAGAGTAAATCCATAATCCGTCAGGAGAGGCATTTTCATGATAGATAAATGCAGAAGTAGAGTCTAGTGTAATTCTTTTGGCAATTGTCTGCTTCAGTATTGTTAAAATAAGTTATATCACTACTTGGCTCCTAAATATAGTATCCAAATAATTTTAGGAAGTGCTACTTTTAAACATATCCTCCATCACCAAATGGGGGACAAACTGCAAATTTGTGAGCTGCTTTTAACTTTTCCTGAAGATGTTTTGATAAATGGCATGAAAGTTCTATAAGGGAATGATAAAGTTAATTGGAAAGGGAGACAAAGCAAGGAGATCACAGAACTATATATGCAGCTAAAATGCTTTTAAGCAGGACACAGTTATTTAAAGCTCCAATGTAGACAGATTTAAAGTTCAGAGGCAATATGAATGTTGTCATTCAGGAATTTAAAAAAACAACATACTCCGTTCAAACACTGTTAAGAGTCTTGGTTACAGTCCATATTTAATCATAAATTTAAATCCCTGGCACTATTTGTTGCTGAAGCTCCATCCACCTGACCTGTTTTTTTTTTTTTTTTGCTCTAGATTTATGGCACACACCATGGTGGATCTGTGCTGGAAGCTGTCTGTCTGGTTTTTTTTCTGTGAAGTTGTCTCAGGAAGAGTTAAGAGGGATGGGCATTATGTTGCTGCTGTGTATGAACACGAGTCCATACTCAGCCCTAACCCAACAGCCCTAGTTGATCGACAGTCTGCGCTGGAACTCATGGGCAGAAACCTAGACATCTATGAACAGCAAGTAGTGGCTGCTGCAAGACAGGTATGCTGCAGCCTAGAAGCATTTGCGTGTGTCCTATATATATATAAAGTGCTATTTGAGGATAATCTTTCACATTTGCGTTCCCAGGCAACTGAAGCCATATTTATATACATAAGTACAGTCTGTTTTTTTCAGACATTATGACCTGCCAGCAGTTCTGAAAAAAATCAGACCAATTAGCAGCTCTCCTAACTTGAGTTATTCCAAGCTTGGAAAAACACGCCTGTAGTTATTTAGTATAGGGAAATGAATTTTCTATTTTGGTCTGAATACCTAGCTTCTTTCTGTTTTCTTGAATGGAATGTTTTTATTGAAAGATTGTCTTACAGGCAGCTGTCTCTTGGCTTGATGTTATTCTAGTGCTCCCAATGGAAATTCCTGAATGTTTCTAAAATCTAAGGAAGTTAAATGCTTTGTAAATGAATGTTCCACCATTAACAACTTTGTGGAAGTAAGACTTTCCATTCCTTTCTCCTGCCCTCCATGGAATGGTTCTCAGTCTAAATATATTTAGAGAGAGACAAGTATTTCTATCTGCTCTTATGCACAGCCTTCTTTCCTTCCCTCTCCAAGAAAACCCAAAGCTGGTTGTAGTCAGAGGAAGCAGGTATTAACTGTACCTACTCAGAGAAGAATTGACTTGCAAGTTTCACAAATCTGTTGTTTTGGAATAGAAGAATTACAATTTTTACATAATTTGAAAAAGTGTTTGGTTTGGTTTTTTGGGATTTTTTTTTGGTGTTTGTTTGTTTTTTGAGAATGATGACTGGGCATCACAGTCCATAAGCATAATACCTATTTTTATGCACTACAGCACTCAAGGCACATAAGTTATCCCAAAGCCATAGCACAGATAACACATTTGATCTGACTTTTGAGCAGTCACAGGAATTTGAGTGACAGATGCTGTGATTTAAGAGGAATCCACCACATTTTTAGGAACAGATCTCCCTGAACTTCAGGTAGAGCCAGCCTAGCTCTGCCATGGCTACATTTCTACCAGAATCTGCATTGCTTCCACAGTCAAGCCGTTTCTGAAAAAAATACTCCCAGTACCCTATCCCACCCTATATACCTAATCAAAGTATAAAGCCCAGACTAAGTGATGCTGCACCTTTGACACAGTTACTGTACCTTTGACAGAGTTCATCTGCAAATGGCATAATTCTGAAAAAAAAAAAATTAAGACAAATTTTAACATCAGTCTTTAACCTGAATGATGAATGGAGATTACTTTTGGTAAGAATTTGGTTGCAGTCTGTTATTTATTTAAAATAACATCAAATAGGTTATTTTTCAAACTAAAGGTATATGTCAGGTTATACACATAGTTACATCTACTGTGAGGTCAAAGAAGATATATTTTCAAACTACATTTATGTCAAAACATACTTGGGTTACCCTTAATTTTCTTTAGCTCACTTTACCCATGACATTCCCTATTCTTCCCTTCAAATTTAGGTTGGGTTTGCTTTGCCTACAAAACATGCCTTTGTTTTACATACAGGGCGCACAGATAATTGTTTTTCCTGAAGATGGAATCCATGGCTTCAACTTCACCAGAAGCTCCATTTATCCTTACTTAGATTTCGTTCTGCATTCAGACTTTGTGAAGTGGAATCCATGCAGAGAGCCGTATTTGTTCAGTGACACAGAGGTAAATGTAGGAGTGATTTCTGTAGAGAGGTGGAATAACTGAATGCTAGGTTTGTGCTCTAGGTGGGAAAGTAGCTCAAGTAGTTTTGCTTAGGGAAGTTAAGAAGTTTAACAGCTTGTGTTGCCAGATTCTGTTTTCATGAACTCCCAGTTCATGCTGCGTTTATTCTTAGCAGAGGTGGGTTTTAGATATTTGCAAGAAGATCAGCTTGTTTATGAGCCATCTGGATTTCTAATCTCTCCCTGCCCAACCTATGAAATGGTAATTACTCTCTGATAAGATACACTGTAAGTAGTATGGGATTTTATTTTGAACATTGTTTTATATAAAACAACACAGCAGTATCTTCACTTCTGATGCTTTCTTGTTACTCAGTTTCCATGACTTAATTACATCACAACATTTTGCTCAGTGATTGTGTGCAAAATGATTAAATAACAGGACTTGACCTGCTGTAATGTAATACATCATAGCTTAGCACAGACCAAGTGTGATTACAGAAGATGGGACCTGCAGGTTACAGAAATAGTATTTTCATTGAGTGTTCTGAACCTGAAATGAAAATAACCATGCTTAGTAATACAAACTATTTAGTCCTGTTAAGGTCACAGTAGCCAATATAATGAAAGTAAGTCATCATGCATGTGCCTACTAAGCAGAATTTGCGTGCAAACCTTAGTCACAGTTGTAAAGGGTGACCTGCTTTGGCCTATGAAGCTTTACTACCAACGATCATGCACAAGAAAGCAAGAACTTAGTTTGACATTCAGATCCTATCTGGAGATTGCAGTACTGACAGTCTTTGATACAGCTTTTTATGGTGTGGAAGAAACATCCAAGTAATACTGTAGCCTATAACTTTTTGTATTTCTTTTCTATGACTAAGAAAACTCTATCCATTTACATCTCTGCCTCTCTAAGTTGTAGCTAGTGATCACTTTTTAAAAATTTTAGAGTAAAAATATCTAGTTGCAGGAACAAGCCATTGCAGGTGCAAGTTTATAATTATTAGATGTTTGCTGTTCTGAAGGCACACAGATCAGTTATCCTGCCTAGTCAAAGCTTTCAGTTGACCTATGGTGTTTGAAAACCATTGGTGCTCCTAAAACAGTGAGAGGGTTGTGAAAATTAATGCCCTTGAAATAGATTATTCTCAGGAAATAAAAGCCAGATAACTTTTTCAAAGCTAATTTGAAATTAGTATCATCTTAAATATTTTCAGTCTAGAAAACTACTGGTTCCAATAGCTTACATCACAAAATCATCAGTACGTTTACTGTTACAGATAAGGTCAAATGTGTTCAATTTCCAGTTGAAAATAATAATTTGAGACTTATTAAATATATTATAGCTTCATAGTTGCTTAAATAAAACTTTTCCCTTCATAGTCTGACATGCTTACATTTTCCCATACTGTTCTCCAGGTTCTTCAGCGTTTGAGCTGCATGGCACTGAAGAACAAAATATTCCTTGTGGCAAACTTAGGAACTAAGCAGCCCTGTGAGCACACTGATCCTCACTGTCCATCGGATGGAAGATACCAGTTCAACACCAATGTGGCATTCAGTGATGATGGTACGCTGGTAGCCACATATCGCAAACACAACCTGTATTTTGAATACGCTTTTGATACCCCTCCGGAGCCTGACTATAAAATGTTTGATACCCCTTTTGCTGGCAAGTTTGGGATGTTTACTTGCTTTGATATACTCTTTTTTGAACCTGCGGTGAACCTCATCAGACAGTACAATTTGAAACAAATTGTATATCCGACTGCCTGGATGAACCAGCTCCCGCTTCTGGCTGCTGTAGAATTTCAACAAGCTTTTGCAACAGCTTTCAACATCAATATTTTAGCAGCTAATATCCACCACCCTACCTTGGGCATGTCAGGGAGTGGCATATACACTCCAGTCAAGTCATTCATCTACCACAACATGGAAAGTTATGGTGGCAAGCTCATAGTAGCAGAAATTCCTGTGATTACTACAGATTTCAAAACCAAATTGAAGAGTAATGAAAGATTGAGAGAGAACTTACATCAATCATGTAAGACTTTTACAAAGGCCCCAGTGGATGACCAGGTTTGCTTTAAGGAGGGACAGGAGACCCCCAGTAGAGTATCAGGAAAAGAAAATGAACAGTTACCACCTCCCCTATTTTATGCAGAAATGATGTATGACAACTTTACTTTTGTTCCTGTATGGGGGGAAAAAGGAGAGGTCCAGGTTTGTGCCAATACCCTTTGTTGTTACTTAAATTATCGGAGAGCTGTTTTTACTGATGAACTATATGCTTTGGGCGTTTTTGATGGGCTCCATACAGTGCATGGCACATACTATGTCCAGGCCTGTGCATTAGTAAAGTGTGGTGGTCTCAGCTTTAGCACTTGTGGACAGGAGGTTACAGATGCCAGTAGTCTGATAGGTTTCCAGTTATGGGGAAATATGAGTACCCCTTATATCTTTCCTTTACTGCTGACATCTGGTATTACCTTGGACTTTCCTGATCACATGGGCTGGAAAAACAACGACTATTTCATAAGCAAAAATAGAACATCTTCTGGCCTACTGACAGCTGCTCTATATGGACGATGGTATGAAAAGGACTAGCACAGATACTTGACTGAATCAGAAAACAACTGCCCATATTTTCAGAGTATGTATCTTAAGTTGTTGAACATCTGTACTGCTTAGAGGTTCAGGTATGTTTGTTATGACTGACTGATTAGATTCCACATTTGAAATTATAAGTGAAGCACTTAAGAGGCTCTAAGTACAGTCTGTACCTTGGTAGCTTATGTCCAACCAGGAGGAATAGAACTGTCTTGCAAAGATAAAGGCTTGTCATGTGTTGAGATGTTTTATGTTGGCAAAATAATATTTCTCCTTTAAACTGAATTTGTTCCTTTTAATTAAATTCTTTGGTTTTCTGGGGTCCTGGCTAGAAGTATGGAAATGAATGGAATGGAAATCCATTGCAAAAGGAAGAAAAAAGGAAAGGGAACAAAGACACAAATACAGTGCATGAAAATATATCTGTATACATAGATACAGCTTGTATATGGTGAGGTTCTGATTTCTGGTTAGGGCGCCATGATTGGTTATTTTTTTCTTCATAGTCAAAACCTCCCAGCTGAAATCATTACCATTTACTGGCCCCTCAGTTGTCTGTTATCCTGTTAGAAAACTCTGAGTTTGCTCATATACTTTTAACCGTAACTGTGTTACAGTTGTCAAAACAGCTAGTCTGGGGAAAAGGATATCAAATGATGATTGTGAAAAACTAGACTGCATTAAGACATAATTTCCAGCCTACTCTGCAAGGAATTTTGTTTAAAGAAAACATCAGCAGTGAATATCAATGACTGTTATGTACTATTTAATTACTTTAACTTTCCTTGTTTAAAAAAAGAGTTAAGTTCAAGACTGTTTTGACTTTATAGTTCATAAATTAATGCAACAAGAGCTGTGAAAAGCACATAATGAACTGTGGGACAGCAAGGTTTTTACATACATATTTTGTGTGCCAGATGGCAGCAGGTTCCTGCTGCTGCTAAATGAGTAAAACACACCATTGTCTCCAGAGCAATAACTAGATTAAGTGCTATAAATATTGTACTGCAGTGACAAACTGTTCTACTGCAGTGAAGACGTTGGGAAGAGAATATTCAAAAGATATTAATCTGGGGTTAAATTCAGAGAAGACAGTTTATTCTCAAGCATTATAGTTTTGTGTGGTTTTATTGGCTGTTACGGCTTCATCTGCGTAATAGCTGTTGAGTAACAGCATAAACACAACTGTTCCTTTGAGTCCTCGCATTCCAGTTGCTCAGCCTTGTTAGTTGCATTCCAGTGGCCAGGAGAAGCAGTGAGGAGCAGAATGCTAAGGGGAGAGCTGCAAATCTCCGTTTTTGTTGTCTGAGCCAGTTCTGAGATGTATTAAACCACTATAGCAGCTACAAGGATGGGTACAGAAAGGTGCTTGGTAGGTTCCTGCTTTGAATGAACTCACTTTCTGGTTTCAGAAAGCAAAACAACCAAGAAATTGCTTA
This sequence comes from Syrrhaptes paradoxus, assembly GCA_013400615.1. Taxonomy (NCBI): domain Eukaryota; kingdom Metazoa; phylum Chordata; class Aves; order Pterocliformes; family Pteroclidae; genus Syrrhaptes; species Syrrhaptes paradoxus. Next base: position 11,697 of record VZTO01020792.1, read on the forward strand.
ATTTCTACCTTAAGGTTTCTTAAATATTTACACAAAATAAGTATATAAATATTTATGATCTTGGGCTCTATCAAACCTTCCTTCTCCACGCTCTATTAATGCAAGCCAGGACCTAGTCACACCCAGTTTTAATACAGCAGCACAACAGGTTTGTTTATCCTGCACCATATATTTGGACAGAAGTACAGAGAGGGGAATGTCTATATCCCATTAGACATAAACTTACTGATGCAAAAGTAGGCCATCTCACCACAGGGTTATTAAAAATCATTAATTCTTTGGCAGCCGTAGTGGTGTTCTTGCTGAATGCTGCACAAATTCCAGAACATACAGGGTAAACCAGAAAAGCATCTGTGGTGCTTATTATGCTTCTGGTTCTAGTACCATAATGACCAAATCTAACAGAAAGGGACAATAAGCAGCTGGAGAATTTCAGCTCTTGGGACAAACCTCCCAACTCACTTTGTAGACTGAAAAACGTGCATCCTCTTGCACTAAATAGTGTGTTGAATTTAGTTCCAAAGCAGACTTATAATCACACTAAATTAAGCTAAACAAGTAAATAGAATTACATGTATTTGGTATGCTTAAGGAAAAAAAAAAGCATTTATCTGTGAGATACTTGCAAAGTGTTTTCCACAGAGCTAGTCTAACTTTGGGTATGTCAAAACTATTAGAAAACAAGCCATTCCGGCCCTACCATTTACATGGTGTTGCTCTGTCTCTTCCGTGAGGAGAACACAGGCATAAGTATTAGAGTACATTTTCATACCTTCTTCCCTTCACCCCAAAAAAGCAGCCTTTAGCCAAGACACACTGCAAGAAGTGGAACAGACAGTGCTAGACACAATGGAGAATTACCAATAAGTAAGTTCACCCACCACCATCCCAATCTTTGGGTGACAATGGGTGTATGTATGCTGAAGCAGGGTGAGCAGGCAGTAACCTCTGCCACTCACCGCCCCCGATCAGCAGGTTTTGGCCGTCCCCGCAGGAACTGCAATCCCAGCACGGCAGCACCGCCCCCAAACAGGCAGTGTTCATGTGGGTGAAGCTACAGACCATTTACTGAGGTGGTGTGAGAAGCCTTCAGCAAGGCTGATGTTCACACAGGCAGACTTGTAACATACTGTAAGGCAGCCCACCATCTAATATCTGTTCAATGTATAGGAACAGTTTTATTAAAGCTTCCTGAACATTTTCCATCTGAGTGCAACAAAACCAAACCAGAACACAAGGATCTTCTGACATATGGGAAGTACAGCTTAAGTCTAGAACAGCTTAAGTCTAAATCACTTGGTCTGTTGACTTAAGTGAAATCAGGATTTTGAAATTTGTACTGGACCCAAAGGAAAATCCTGTCCAAGACAGACAGCAGGGGATGATGTCTTTAAAGGGCTTTGACATGGCCCCTGGGAAGGGGAAGATGACCATAGAAACTGTCCAGGTAGGGGGCAGAGGTGATGGGGGTTTCTCCATGAGGGATCTGCTGCTTTGGGATTCACATGGCCAGTGAGTTTTCCAGGTGGATGTGGAGATACTCTGATGACAGTGAGAGAAAACACCAGAAAGCACACCAAAGGAACATTTGGCAAACAGGACATTGGAGTTAAGATACTGTGAGGCACACGAACAGGCTGAACTGGTAACAGACTGGGACAATCTGTTCAGATCAGAGATCTTCACAATGCACAAGTGAGCTTATGTAGGCAGATCTCTACAAGTGAAATGAAGTGACTGAGCTTCAAGACCCTCCTACAATCAACACAGAGGTAAGGAGGCCATCATCACGAGGCACAGCAGAGCCTTGCCGAGGCTGTGACCTGTCTTGTGGCATCAGGTATTTAACGAACACCCCATCATCACAAAAGACCCAAGAGGACAAAAAAACCTGACTGCCCGCTTTGGCTGCTTCAGACATACCATCTAAAGTGAATAAAAAAGCAAACTGAAGAAAATAACATTTTCATAACTGTTACAGAAAGAGGACCTGAACAATGGCTTACCACCACTATGGCACACACGCAGGTCCAGTGGCTAGAAAGAACTACTCCCTGCTCCTCCATTTATGTCGTTAAAACAAACAAACAAACCAACTAAACGTGGTGAAAAATGCCATTCCTGAAAAGCCCAAATTTTCATACGTTGAAGTGGGAGTTATCTCTCCATCAAGTTTTTAATGGTCAACAGCAATGGAAGTACTTTGGGGGTTCACTGTGCTCTCCTTCCTCCCTCCACTGGGAGAGCAGGTGTAGGCAACACAGGTCAGAAGTCAGAGACAATAGATAGCGGTACTCACAGATCAAACAAACTCTTGGTAGGAGATATTAGAAAGGCTGAATTCAGTAAGAAGTTAAAAGATTCTTAGAAAGATTTTTAAGAAAACTATGCAGACCGCCCGAGTTTGACAAGAGATAGGAAATATAGGACGTGAATCCTTACCTAGTACATTCTTTTAACATAAAAGAGCATCTGAGACTTCAGCGTCTTAAGCTTTGTGAACTAAGTCAACTCCCAGGTACGATGAGAAGAAAACCTACACATCTTTCATTTAACAAGGTTTGGAAGCAGGGGTTTGTTGTGTTGTGTTGTGAACCTGAATAGAAAAATTTCTGGTTGCTTCTGTTGCAATTTTAATGAAAAAACATAATGTAAGGTGGTTTTCTCCTCTTAAATATTTAGTGACACTAACAATATTAAGACAGCTTGAAAGGCTCTTTAGGTTCCATGTTATTCAACTACGTTTACAGTTACAGGGTGACATACTCCCAAGATTCCTTTCCCAGCCTCAACTCGAAAATTGCTAAAATGTAGCATGGAATGGAGAGAGCTCAGTTTATCCTCATTTAAAATAACACACAGCAGCAGGGAAGCACATATAGTTTAGATGCTGCTTTATCTGAAGACAAATAACAGTGCTAAAGAGACTGGGACACTGAGTTGGAAAGAGTTGCAAGAAATCTTCAAGTCCCGCATTTGTCTTCTTCCCCTGTCAGGAACATTCAGTTGTGAGATCAGTTGTAGATCACGGAAAAAGCTCACAGCTTGAAAATTTTAGTCACATCTCTAACTATTTTTTCCCCAGGGAAAGGAAACCAAAACACTCACTGAACAACTGAAAGAAATGCTCTTTCCAAGGCTGCCATTTCAGACAGTTTTTCTCTCAGTAGGTGAGGATACACAGGTCAGACTAGAGGCGTGGGTGACATTTACAACATCCAGCCAGGCGTTTGATTCTCCTGTTAAGTAGCAAAACAAATGTTTTTGTGATAAGGCTTATAGAACATTATAAATATAATAATAGGATATTTTCTTAAAAATGACCAATTGTTTTGCCATTTCAAATTAATGCACTGTGGTTCCTTTGCACTTAACATGCTTCAAAACATACTGATATTACAGTGAGAAAAGGACTCCAGAAAAATAGAAAAGTCAATGCTACTATCAGCTTAACAAAGAGACCTGTATTGTGTCTCTTCACATTTAAAAATCTCAATTTTCAGTCTGCAAAGGAGACCTATGTTTTATAAATTACTATCTTGACCAGTTCAGAATCACAGCTACTAATTTATAAAAAAAGGGTTTTAACCCTAATCTGAAAGAATTATTCTCCAACTGTCCCATCAGCTTCTGCAGCATATAAAAGGATATATAAGGAAGTCCTCACAAATCACTGAGATTACTATGAGGCAATAACTACCAGTCAATCTTAGATTTAAGGATTTATACAAATTTGCTGAACCAACTTAAATAATATACTTACTTTCTCCTGATATTATTATTAGATTTTGCGGAGTTTAAATCCAGACCTATGGAAGTAGTGTTCATGGTTTAAACTACTTATTAAGAGATTATAAAGGCCCTTCTCTCCAAGGAACCAGTGTTCCTTGTTCTCTGTTATTAGGAACCAATGCTTTTTAATGAAAAGTACAATGACATTTCTTCTGGGAAGTGGACACGTACCCTCAGCAGAGCCCCAGAGCAGGCAAAGTGGTGGGGAATGAGGAAGGTCCTCCTGGCAGCTCCTGCTGCTGCTCCTATAGCTGCTGCCTGAGAAGCCTGTGGTACACTGAGCCAGAGAGCACGTCCCCCGCTTCTCCAGAACTGCCGTTTTCACAAACACTTATCCTTTGTATTTAGGTTTCCGTTTTTAAGATGTGACCCTCACTGATCCAAATATGGAATGAAGTGGTCTAGGCTCCCTGGACACATCGAGCACTATTAAAAATGTTCCACGATTATGCACATGAAAAAATTTCTCACCAGTATATGCTAGACAATTCTTTGGAACAGTATTCTCCGTTGCTTACAATCTTTCTGCAGGCTTATCCTCTCACCCAGTTACTGGATGATTAGCAGAAAAGTCACCACAAACTTTTTCTTTTTTTTGGCAACAAAGAAGCTGAGCTACCAGAACAACACCTGTGTTATCTCAAAACATGTGGATTTAATAAACATTCTGGATTATTACAGTAGTTGTTGTCTTTAGATGGACATAATCTCTGGGCACGACAGGAAGGCTAATTCCTCTCAAAACCAGAATTATTGGATCAAAGAATCTGTAAACATGATCACATGCTCCTTTTTAGTGATCTTCCACACAGCTTAGGTAACAGCTTTGGGATCTTTAGTGCCCTTTGTGTAAATGTTAAAAAAGGACCAGAATTTTGAAGTAATTATTTTTTAAGTATTAACTTTTTAAACCAAACTTTTATTAATTCTTAACCACAAAATACACGACCAGAAAAAAACCCCACCACAACCCAGATCTGAGTTTAAAAAGTGCCTATTACTAGCTCTGATTTTTCCAAATATGTTTACATTAATATTTTGTAGATATCTATGGGTGTGGAAGCAATAAAGAGTAATAGGAGGAAATAAAAAGCACGAGACACAGGGACGTCAAGATTTTGTAAGAAATTACAAGAAAAATCTTTTTGATTACAGTGGGGTCACTCGGGTTGGAGGGGGGGGAACACTGATTCTTCATTTTAACAGCATCGAGCATCTTTGCTACCACACTACACTCTAACAGCTCAGCCTGGGAGGTTAATACTAACATGGCACTTCTCCTGCAGAATGTTTATCCTGAGAACTGAAAAACCCATAAAACATCCCAAAAGTCACAGTACACATGAAGCTGGGCAGAGCTGGTTGTTCACATTCTGTAACTGCATTTTAGTTTTTTTTCCCCCCCCAGGATAAAAAAGGTTTATTTTATTCTAATGTACTGCTTCAGTGGTCCAGCCAAGGCTCACTGCTCTCTCTTGGTGAAAATCCAGGAGATTTTTTTGGGTGAAGGTTGTAACAATAGCCATGCCCTATTCAATTGTACAAAAAGAGAAAGATTTCTTTCAGAAAGATGGAGGTTCCAATGTAATTTTCCTGGAAATCAACAGGCCTCCACTGACGTATGAACACTTTCTTTTAAAAAATAAAAAAACCCCATCAGCTATAGGGAACCTTCTGTTCCTTGAGCTCTCATTAAGAAAGTGGTCTCTGACCACAGTAGCATGTTCTTTAAACAAATCACGTTCCATTTCTGCAATAAGACCATATTCTAGTAATAGTCACAATTACTGTTCTGCCCATACTGCCAGGTAGCAATAGATTTTTTTTTTTAGTTTTTGTTTTTTTAAATAGGAACAACCAAACACATGCAAATTGCAATCTACAAGCTCACTGAATAAATTCTAATGATGAGATACATGAGTCATGTAACTCTGAATTCCTAAATGGAATTAACAATTTGTAATAAAAAGGCAGATCTTTAGCTCTGAAAAGTTCACAAAACATAACTTAAAATAATGCAATTAAGTGCAGCAAAGAAGTTTTCTTCCTCAAGAGGTGAGTAGTAATGAAATGAGAGAGAGGCACAGTTTCTGATTGACATAAGGAAACAAAGGTGTTCAGCAGCACTACTTACTGCATTTGCCTGTGTTCCGTACCCAAACCTTTTAACTTTTAAACGAACGCCTTCTGAGCTTTTTCTCCTCCATCACCCAGGCACACAGCGGATGTTAATAGTTCTCAGTCTGTACTGCCTTCGTAATTTCTCCAAAGAAGACAGGAGTGTCCTCTCCTGTAAACTGCCCTATGGCTACAGACACCACACTCTGAGGTAACAGGTCATCTTGAAGTCAAACAGAAGTTAGCACAGATAATAAAGCCCTACTATTAGTAAAATTCAAAGCAACAAAAATCAGCCAGTTTCATGAACAGAAATATGCAGCTGTTACCTTTTAAATAACAGGTGTGCTACTTGGCATTCTGATTTAGATTTTTCCATGAGCGTGAGGAAAAATGGGTCTGTGCTGCTTCAAAGTTTGTATTTAAATAGATGAAGTGAAGCTCAAGACAGGCCAATATGATCTTTTCAGCGCTGCCTGCGTGCTCAGCTGAGGCATGTACATCACTCCCACATAGCCCTATACTTTGAAAGATTCAGAGGGAAGAAAATACAGAAATTACGATCTCCCTGAAGTCACCTAGTTCTGCTCAAAGAGAAGCACACTGCATATATAAACAATGAACACCGGCACAAACGGTTAAGAAAGTAATACTTAAAAGGAAGCCTAAAGGAATAATGAAATAATTTAACATTTAAAATTACTTTCAATTTAAAAATCTCACCTTCATTTTAGAATTAAAGTGCTGGCAAAGCCTTTGTGTAGTAGATTTTGTAAGTTCTAACAGTTCCACAAGGAGACACTGTCGTTAATGCTTAGTAGATACAAATACATTATTCAGTAGTAGAACTCACAGTTGGGTTTTATTATACTCCATAAAATATACAGGAATCTTGAAGTACTGAAAGAGTGCAGGTAAATACAGTATTCAAGCAGTCACTATTTCTATGTACATGCTCATTAATTCTTCAAAAACCCCACAAAATTATCAAATAGATCAAAATATTGTCCCGTGTTTCCACACTATGTTCAGAAAAACAGCTGATAATTTACAATATCATAAAGATTTCCAGTTTCACAATACAAAAAGGATAAAAAGGAAATTGGAATAATTTTGTAGTAATTTATTTGTACTTTACCAGGACATGCAAGGATTCCTTGCATGTACATAAACAAATTCACTTGAAGAGTAACAGTTATAGTTAAAGAAGAGCATTATAAAGTAAATATTCATATTTAACAGACAAAGTTTCAGCTTATTTATGTCAGTTTTTCATTCTTCAGGCAATTAAAAAAAACCACAGTAGTCCGTTATAAATAAAAAAAAATAAATTTGGGCAAGTCTGAACTACATTGCAGGGACCTGTTTTGCTGTTTATTTTCTAAATGGAGCACAACAAAGATACACAGCTCTTCCCACAGACCAGACACTGTACTTTTTTCTCTATTAGGGAAATATACTTTTAAAAATTCCCCTCCCACCCCTTGTAACATAGGGATATACAATTTTAATCTTACATACAAATTTATGACGTAAGGAAGTAGACAAATTATTGAAAAGAACTCTCAGCCACAACAGGGTTATCAAAACATTTGAATTTTTTATGCAGTTTCATAGTTTCCGAGTTACTTGTGTATTTTTAAATTTAAAAAAAAGTCAATCCAAAACCCAAAAGTTAAAAAATCTAAAACTGTGCAACAATTACTGCTTCTCTCCCACATCTCCCACCCTTTCCCTTGTTTATTACACTGTACATTTTTCACCCTGACTTCACCTTGTTAGCTGGCTTAATTTTAGTATTATAAAAGTATGACAAGTTCATTTTCATTTCACCTAAAAGAAAACAAAACTTAAAAGTACATCTGCTTTCTTTCATAGTACATTTATAGTGTTGGAAGGCTTTCAGATGATTAAAAAAAAAAAATCAACATTTAAAACCAAATCTAAGCTTCTTTTCCAGAAGTAATTAAGGTTTGGTTGAAACAACTTCTCAAATAACCTATTCCAGTTTTCACAAAAACGTATTCAATTAAAAAAAAAAAAATCTTTAAGTTATTTGGTCCTTTGGCAATTTGCAGTACAAACAATGCCTACTGTACCAAACTCATTTATTGCCTTCAAAATGGTTTAGTTTTATTGATAATATTTAAATCCTTTGTGTTGTACAATAGCGTTATTCATTTACACCAAGTAGGGTGCCCCAGTCTGCAGAAATTATTCCCGGCACCAGAAACAGAATGGTAAAATAGTTAAATAAAACAGTTTTGACATTCTTTTTTTTTTTTTTTGCCATGGATTCCAAGTATTTATTCAAGAATTTATGCTTCTTCTGCAAAATATGCTCTTAAAAATCCTCCTAGAGTCTCACAGATATATTTTTTTATATGCAACCACAATAAAAAAAATCTTCTCAAAGGTCTTGTCCTCTTTTTGCATTCAAGCACTGATAGCTTTTTTCCAAAAGCACAAGCCTGACGTTCCAGCGTGACAGTGCACTCTTCAGACCTACAAAATGTAGCTTCTAATAGGTCTCAGAATCTGAGTCATTGAGTTCATCTTCTTCTGTATATGGGTAGCCATCTTCCCGGCCAATGTTGTTGAAAGTACAGTAAGAGCTATGGTCACTCCTCATGATTGGCAAGGAATCAAAGGTGACAGTTTTTGAGGTGTTGGTGTAATGATTAATGGCATTGAATGTAAGGGAAGGTAATGTGCTGCTCGATGAAACAGGCATCATTGTGGCCAGAATGAGAGCTAGGCAATCAGCCACGTCCTTATTGGGCGCACAGGCCAAAGCTGGTGTGTAACCTAGAATATCAAGATAAAATAAAACTTTTATTTAAAATAAAGACAATGTAAAAATTTCTCTAAGATCATGTCATTTTGCAGCTGCAGAAGTATTTTATATTACTTAGTTCTGCATTGTTAAAAAAAAACCCAAAACCATAAAATTAAATGCATTAACAATTAGAATTTTTTAACTTTTGGTTAAAAAACAACCCACAGGTTAGTGGGCTTTGGAAGAGAGATGTAATTGTTTTGTTAAGCACAGTCAGACACCCCAGGCCAGCGAGAAAAGCCTGGTTTTGAAGATGGTGAGGAAGTCACTTGGCTGAGGAGAGACAACTAGTGGCAGTCAACAATGGTGGGTGAAGGCATTTGCTAGAGACCCACTGCAGAAACTGCAGCTCGACATGTTAAATATTTCTTCAGCCAGAAGCTTCTAGATAGCTGTTCATCACAGTTATTTTAATAACTGTCCTACCCCAATAACAAGCTGGCTAAAGCCTCAAGGCCAGCTAATGGAAAAGGCAGAGTATACAGTTTCAATCAACTTATACTTTATTACTATATACAGTAATATAAACTGTAAAGTCAATGTCTAACTTTTGTCTGAGGGATATCAATTAAGAAATCCACAGAAGTTTGAGGAAATGCCAGCTGGATTAGTAGACTAGGATTTGCAGAGAAAAACTACATCTATTGGTTGCCCAACTGTTCTGGCCAAACTCCTGCCAGGCGATGCTACTGTGACAACTCCCAAACGCAGGAGGTCTTGAGCTGTGGAATGATTTGCAGTCAAGTCACGTAGCTATGCAATCTCTTCTGGCTAACTGCCTCTAATAATCCTCCAATATTTCTCCTTTTGCAGCTTCCTCCTTCCCTGTGCACTTGCCTCTACTCATTAAATGTCAAGAAAAATACTTCAAATTCTCTTCAGTGGAGGTCCGCGCGTTCCTCCTGTCTCAGGCTTTAGCCTCAATCATTCTGCAAGGCCCCTGAGGATAAGTTTTGGCACAGATCTCAGTATTTCTGCAACACTGAGGCACTGCAATTGGTGATGACAATAGCAGCTCTAGAAGCAGGGCAGTCACATAAGTACAACCACAGATAACAGCTCATTCTGCTGCCAAGACCAAAGTCCCTTCTACCTCGCCCCACACCGAAGCAGGTGGCCAGGTCACCGTGTAGCAACCTGGCAGCATCTCTCCCTGCATGTGATGGGTGTGCTCACAATAAGCGGAACAGGAAGACTCATGTTCAGGTACATGTGGAAGTCCTGCACTACTCCCAGTCCACAGCTTAAAGGCATACAACATCCAGGTAAAAAAGCACACAAGTATTTTAAAATAATAGATGGCTTTAAAGCAAACTGCATGAGAGATTCCTATCTAGACCATAGGAAGGTATGGAAAATGATGCAATGCCCGTTCTACCAACAAGCGCTTCAACCATTAAAGTAAGTTTATTCAAGCTGGCCGTACTCAACACCATTTCTATCACTAACACGATCTTATAAAAGATCAAAGAAGAAAAACAAGCAGCCACCAGCTACCTTTGCGCATCCAGTTCATCATAAAAAACACTGAAGGCCAACGTAAAGATTAAACAGATTACTTGCTTCTTTTAAAAGTTCTCTAAAAGCAGTATTTATACTCATATTAATTTGTAGATCTTAAGCTTCTGGCTTTCATAACTAATGAAGCCTTTCTAATAAAAAAGAATCAAAGTTTCTCCTACATTCTTATGTGATTAAAATTAAATAAATGTATGGTTTTTTTTTTTCCTTTAGAAACACTTATACTCTAGCAGTAGATGCTAAAATCAAAGAAAAACAGAACCTGGCTATCACTACTGCCAGCTTTTCCATTTAATATAAAAGATACACTACGGAAATCAAGAAAACTTTCGCAACAGGTTTAGTAAGCCTGCTGACATAGTGCTGACATACTAATACTTCTAAGAATGAAGAAAAAAATTCTTATAGAACAGATTTTTATTAAATAGATTGATAAATCCTAGGAAAATTTCCCTTGCTTGCTCACAACTTGAAGTATTACTCAATTTGCACATACTGTACTTTAAGCTGGCACATTCATCCAACAGAAAAAGAACCTTTATGGATATTCTCACAGAGTTTATAAACAAAACAATTGCTATTAGAAAGGAAAAGTTAAGAACCACAGTGAGGAACTAGATTAGGTAGCACTCAGAGTTACTTTAAAATACTACCAGAATTAAGTTATTTAACAGGTTGCAGTTAGATCCCCAGGCTGCCAGAGAACTGCGACTTCTATACAAACAACTTTTTTCCTCTGTTACATCAAAGATCCACCCTAACAAGGGACTGGCTGGCTGCATGCGAAAAGCCCAGACAAATACAAACAGCATCTCCAGTTAGCATACTTGTGATGAGAAACATCACAAAGGTATGTTATCCTTTCATTTTAGGAAGTTTCATTGAGCAGCTACCCCTGTACCCTGTTTTAGGAAAGGAATGATCACCCATGTCACTTTAAGCAGTGTCATTTGAGAAGCACATAGACAAAGTCACAGTAAACATTAAGAGAGAAAGAACTTTCCAGACATATTGGGGTATGAGAGCAGGAGGAGCTCTTATGCTCTTAAAAGCACAGCTTTGGAGGATCACAGATTTTTTTTAAATGATAATATGCAAATAAGTCAGTAGATCTAATTTTCTTTTATTCTTGAAAGGTATAGGATTTATTCTCTACGATAAAGCATTACTTTTTCTTACTTCTATGTGCCAAAAAACTCTATAAAGAGCCAGAAGCTTGAGACCAGTAACTGAGACCTGTATTTCATACTTGCTTTTAAAAACTAACACCAATATACCTACTGTGACAAAAATGGATGGCAATTCAATCCAGCTTTTTAACAGCTGAAAGTTACATTACATTTTTGACCATTTCCAGTATGCCAGAGCTAGTGCATTCGTAGTGTACACATTATAAAACTACAAATGCAAACCAAACATTTCTATGCTGTGACCTCATTGTTCTGAAAGTTTTCACTCCCCTTACGCTTCTGCCTTGCTAAAATGTCCCATCACCGACTCAACTCCTTTTTTTCTATGGGGGAACCTACTGCAAGGCTCATATGAAATTCCCAAAGGGTCACTGCTTTTCAGTGAGCTGAGTTTAAAACCACAGTTCCTTATGGGAAAACAAAGTCAAAATTATTCTTACCATTTTCATCTACAGCAAGTACACTTGCTCCCTTCCCTAAGAGCTCTTGAACTACAACCGTTAGTCCATTCCGAGCAGCAACATGCAGAGGTCTGTGAAAACAAGCAAACTGGTATATAAAACCTTGGGACAAGGTATTAAGTAAGATAGGTAACTTGCATCTAGTTAAAAGATTATTAACGTATTTATACATATAAATATTGCAGATATAAATAACTAAGATGAGAAAACCAGCAAATCTCTTTTCTTATTGCAAAGAAACTGTACAGTAACAATTGTGCACTTCCTTTCTTCTTTTTGTGGCCCCACACAGTGAGGAAGGAGCTGCTAGAAGAGACCTGCCTGCTTATGAACTTTATCATGTTAAAAATTTCAAAACATCTGTTACCTTACTGTTGATAAAACCTTCACTGAACTGTTGTAACAGATACCATCACATCTGAGTTACTCCATGTCACTGGCAATAATCATTAGAACAGTAATAGCAGAATGATAGTCATTTTACTGCATGTAAATGCTTGTAAGAGATGCAGCAGCATTTCGTCAATCTGCCTTTTAGAAACCACTATATTCCACTATGACTAGAAATGAAAAAAATATTTTATAGTATAGTGCATAAAGCAAGAAAAACAGATTACTTTTCAAAACCTCAAACTATTAACCATAACCCTGTTTTGTGGTGACCTTATCTATCAAGTGTAGACAGAAGTGTAGCTTTACCTCAAATATTCTAATTATATATTTTTCAAATGCAACAGTTTTTCAAAATTGATTCCCACTGGCTTAAATAAAACCCCACCATCACTCATCAGGAAACAGAACAATCAGCTTACTTCCCTTCTGCTTTACATTGCTCTTCATTAATTTTGAGATTCTTAAAATTGTCTGAATTAACTGTGAACTATATTTTGATTTAGAAACAAGTACCTTGCTTAGAGACCAGAAATGCAAAAGATATGATTAGGAGAAGCTGCATCTATGGTTCTTATATTAAAGTATTAAAATTCAAGAACTACTGCACACCACAGATATACTGAAAAATGCACTGTAATTAAAATACAGTTCAATAATTGTAATGTTTATCTTGGCACAAAGTAGGCCATTGTTTATGATGAAAGCTATTTAGAAAGTCAATTTAGTTACTAAAAATCATTTGCTAAACCAGGAATATTTTAAAGAACTGTCAGAATCTTGACATTTATATAAACATTTTATGGAGGTGGGAATATGTACCTATTTTTCCCATCTCTTGATCAGACTATATGAGCCAAGGCATGTGGGTGGAATTAGATGAGCCTGTGGTAGCATGCTTTCCCACTTGTGTTCCCTTCTCATTTTTGCTTTTCCTCCTCCTAAGATATGCCCCCCTTCGAGCCAGAAATGGGACAACTAATCCCTTTCCTGCTTTCTGATTATTTCATGTGGCCTGAGGAGCACCATGGTGAGCAGCAAGAGCAGAGTCTTACTATCTTAACTCCATAGTTCAAGCAGAACTCCGAGAATAGTTGTAAGAACTGTAGGGGTTTGAATGTGACACATTCCAGAAGGGATGTAAGGCCAGAGAAATACAGAAGTTGCTTACAAGTTCTGGTTTTTTTTTCCTAAATGGTCTGTGATAGCATTATGCAAGCAGTGTAACAATTCATGTACATAACTCAGCTAACGTACCAGGTGTCAAATATTGCCTATAACACAAATACATTCTTTAAAAGGAAAAAATGCAGAAGAGTCATTTTAATAGCCCATCCTGAAATAGATTCCCCAGTATGATGTACCACTACATTTTTAAGTTTTCCTTATGATTGGGCTAACAACATAGGCTTGATTCTACTGAGAGAAGATCTTCAGAAATCATTAGGAATACTATATTCTCCATAACATTTAACAGAAAATAAGTCTTCCATCCTAGTAGCAGTAGGTATCTTTTCCTAACAGAAAGTATGCTGAAGAATAGAAGTGTACCTCAGCTAGGCTTTTCACTAGTTAGCTTTGAAGAGAAAGTCTTGCTTTACATCCAATGAGTTGTAAATTGAAGCAAATTTTAACTGAAAAATTAGACAATTGATAAAGCAGAAATATATTGGTTTACAGGTAATCTCAGCAGATTGCAGTAATTCCACACAGGATTCCCTGAATCACAATACTTTATTTATCATCCCTTTCACTCAGCTAAAAGTAGAACTTTTCACTTCAAATTGGTTAACCTCTTGGTACCTGTTAAGCAATTCAAACAAAATTCAACCAATTTGGAAAAAAATCTGAAAAAATATTCCTCTTTATGAGCAAGATTCTGGTTCTAGCAGAAACACACCAAAAACTCCTCTGTAAAGCACAGTGCTGATACGTACGTTTGCAAGGCTGCATTGGTGGCATTGATGAGGTTTCTATCTGTAATCTTCTCCAGTATTAACAAGGCACTAGTTTCATGACCCTTAACACAGAACAAACATCTGTCATATAACAAATACTCTTCAAAAGATGCTTTGAATGTCTTTTCAAAGTATCAAGTTAATATTTGCAAACACAAAGCTCAGCATGAGTAAATCAGACTATGCACACACCTTGCTGCAAGCCAAATGGAGTGCTGTGTTCTTGAAACTGTCTTGCAAAGTCAGATCAGCCTTAGCACTGCTAACCAGCACCTCTGGAGAAATCAAGATTTGTGTTAACTGAAAATATATCCCTCAAAGTCTTAATGGCTTACATTTGTGCAAAATGAAAACACAATTTCGACAAAACAGATCCACAAGAACGTGAACTATAAGGCAACTTCAGTAAGATTAACAAACTTAAGAGCAGAGCTTTCTGTTTACCAACTGTATTTGTCTGTCCATTTTCTGCAGCCATCATTAAAGGTGTTTTCCCAGAAGAATCCACAGCATTTACTTGAGCATTGTGACTGAGCAGAAGCTGTAGACACTCAACATGATCTGTAAAAGCTGCTGCATGAAGAGGAGTTCTACAACAGATCAAAAGACAATAGTCATGTTCAACCATGCTTTCTACTTATTCAAAGGGGCGTGCTGACTGTAATCCTGCAGATACAGAAGATCGGGCAGTCCCTCTCACTGATCCCATGAAATCAGTATTGCTGGAGTTGTAACTGCTGCCTTTAGAAAGTCAGCTTCAAGTTTCAAGTAACTTCCTCTATGTCTTTCATAACAGAGATACAATTTAATTGAGAAAAAAATAAAATACNGTCATTTATCCTACAATGAATTAAAGAGGCTGTTATTTACAGAATGATAAATCTTTTGTTAAATGCAGCAATTAAATCTATGAAGAATAATTTTGCACTTCCTTACACAGCACAATGCAACGGACTAAAAGAATTTCCTTCCATTTTCTGGAAAACTTCCTGTTCCAGGAGGAGCTCTACACAACTGTCATGACCTAAAGCAAATGTAAAAGTTAAGCATTAAAAAAAAAGGGNACATAAAATACTATCCACAAAGTGATACAGTTTAAAACATGCTTAAACTTGTCTATATCATAAAAAGCCAATTCAAGTTTATTGAATCAAAACACGATTTTTAAAATTCTAAAATTCATTTTTAGCACTGAATAAAAAAAATTATTCAAAGAATAAAAACGGGTGAAGGGAGAATTAATGTAAGTAACAAATATGAAAACCCTAAATGATTACAGAATTTAGCAGAGCCATTGCAACTATTACATTACAAACATTCTTCCACTATGCATTTACACTTACCTTCCTTTTGAATCTGNGAAAAGGTCTATTTATGGTTTACAACAAAAAATACACACTTGAAAGTTTCAACGACACAGAGGTTATATTCAATAGGAACCAAGATATTTTTAAAATCCTGAAAATCAAACTGACATTTAACACTGTAAGCTGTGAAATTTAGGAGGGATCTCATGCTGTCTGAAGAACATCCAGAACACTTAATTTAGTTCCTTACACCTCCACATTTGAATCTTTTCTGTACATTCACCATTTAGTCTACATGAAAACATCTCCACCATTTGAGGGCTATTTTTGTTCCACCGTCTTGCTGAACCCAAAGAAAAGCCAAGTTGATAGTCATTACAAAAGCTAAAAGAACATGTTCACCTATCATACTATTACTTTCAACATTCTATAGCCTGCTGCTGTACAGCTAGCTGTTTGACCTTCAGTGCATATATGCAAAAAANTAATTAATAACGTGAAGCTCTAAACCCTTACTTCTTGATCTTTCTCTATCATGTGACTCAGAGGTGTAATAAATGAGAACCTCTACTATATGTCAGAAAGGAACACCCGGGACAAAATCTTTAGCAAATGAGCTGAGCAAGTTTCTTATCTTTTAAGGCCTCACTCACCCCCAAATCCAAGAAAAGTATCAGTGAAGAAAAAAAATAAATTCTTATTGAACCACTTTTATATACCTTAGCTTCTTGTGCCTATCAAGGTTGATTTGAAGGAAGTTTCAAAAAGATTTAATCTGAAACCATTCCTCCCAAGACTCCCTGTGAAGGCTTTTTTTTTGGGATGTGTGGCACATTTGTATTCACAGGTACTAGGCTGAATTTCTTGAAAGACTGACTCCTTGAGGCATAAAACCAAGAAGGTAGTTTATGACAAAAATGTAGTACAAAAATAAACACCTCATATTATGTATTAGATTTTAATGCATTCTTCCTCAAGATATCACGTCCGTCATATTGTCACATTGACTAATATGAACTGAAAGAGGGCAGACTTTATATGGTGCTTTTATAAGTAGCTATAACTTCTATCTCAATATCAACAAATATATTTAGACCTGTATTTTAACTTTAGGATATTTTACCATTATAGCAGGCCCAGTGAAGTGATGTGTAGCCGTGATTGTCTGCTATTGCAGGTACTGCATCTGCAGATGTAGCTGACTGCAGGAGAGCTCCTAGAACACCTATATGTCCACATGCAGCTGACAAGTGTATAGGGGTTCGACCCCTACAGTCTTTTAATAAGGACTTAGCACCATGTTGAAGCAATGCTTCCACACATTCCTCATGCCCGGTAACTGCCTGTAAGACAGGGACAGAAGTAGCAAGTTTGCAAATATTAACGTACGTAAGCCAAGGTGTATAACTAAAGCAAACAAACTTCAGGCAATTTCTTACATTTTAAAGTAATAACAAAGTAAGCACAGTTATTATTTTTATTCCTGGAAACAACCTTTCTGTTGGAAACACAGCAATGTATTATCATATTGATGACAGAATAATGTCTTGGAATAACACTGAATGAACTGCTAACTCTAGGGCTTATTCAATTGTCTTATCTGGCAGAGACTATAAAAAAAAATATCTGGCATATGGCATGCATCATGGTTTTCTTCCTCCCATTAACACTACCCCCACCCTGTAACAAAAAGCTGTACTCTGGGACCTCTCCAGTCAACACTTTACAGCAAGATGAAGAGACTACGGAAGTCCAAAAGAATTCTGATGGTACGTAGCAAACAGGCAAAAGCTAGCCCTTTGAAAGCAACTAAAAAGAGAACTAAAAACTAAGAATGGCAAGATGAGACTAATGAGAAATTCATTAACACTACATATTAAGCCTGTGTTTGAAATTAATATGTATGAAACTGGAAAGGACAGAAAAGGAATATTCTCTTACCCCTCTATGTAATGCCGTCCTTCCCCACTTATCTTTGGCATCAACATTTGCTCCCTTGTTAAGGAGTGAATAAACGCAGTCAGTGTGCCCATTGAGAACTGACAACATCAGAGGAGTCCTAAACAGAGTGTGAAATAAAGTGTAATCTACATGGAAATTTAACAGACTAGCACTCAGCTGAAATATAACAACAGTCCTTCCGGACAATGCTGTTAAAATTTCAATCATCAACTATCTTCTCCAGCACCATCTTCACTTCCAGAATGCCACTCATATTTGCTTTTTAGATTCAAGAAAATAAATTCACATCCCCTAACTGAGAAGTCCTGATTAAGTTACTAGAATCCATTTTTTCCAGCATCTGGTTAATAAGACACATTGTAGTTTCCTCACAACTGAACAAGAACATTTTTCACCACCAACACTATGTCTGTGGCAAAACACAGTCTCATTTGTCCTAGTTCAAATATCACCTCCCTTTCAAGTAATGAATTAAAAATCACTAATGAAAAATACTTAGTTTTTCCTTTTATAAAATGCAATAACTTGTGAAGAACAGAACGTGTATCATTTAAACTCACTGTCCATTTCCATCTTGAATGTCCACTGCAATCTGTGGTTCTGCATTTCCTATCAATAGCCTCAAACATTCGGAGTGGCCATTGGTAGCTGTAAAACATCATAAAAATACAAGTTTCACATTAATTGCCTTTGAGTATACAGCTCAAACAGAATGGTAACCTGCTCAGACTGAAGTCCATTAGCTTGAGAACCCACTGTACAGATTTACCAAACAAAAAACCACAAACACTAGAAAATCATTTCAGAAATCAGGCGTTCTCAACTGTACGGTATTAAAAGTAATTGATTCCAACTGTCAATTGCCAACAGGTTTTTGTTTTGTACATATAAATAAGGCTGCACACATTAACCATAATTAGAATAGATGCTTATACAACATCCACAAGAATGGATAATTACATATAGTAATTAGCATAATTTTTGCTTGTTTTAAGGCACCGGTAAACACATACCTAGCCAATCATACACAGGTTTTGTTAGCAAACGTAGCACATGCACAGTTATGAAATTATAACTGAAATCACGTTTAGAAAGAGGGGAAGGAAATGTAATGCATAGAAGTAATTAACCAAGCAGTTTAAAAAAAAGGAAAAGAAACAGAAAATTGAGAAATCACATTTAAATGCAACTCATGAAAGATAAATGTTTGCTTGTTGGAGGGGAGATTATTTCTGACATACAGCTGCTATATTCAGTCCACATGAGAGCAGTGACAATTCACATTTCCCTAGCTGACAGAAATGCTAACAGAAGTTAGAAGAAGTTAAATAAAAGAACACAGCTTGTGCTCATGGACAACAAATTAAGTGGTTAGAATGATGGTGTTTCGTACATAATGCTCTTTTTACTGCAACATTTCTGTAACACCATAACTATAAATGTCAAATTAAGTAAGTCTATTCTCAAAGAGAGGAAACAAGCAAGAATATCATATGAATTCTAGACTTTAAGAAAGGTAGGTTTACACAAGTTTTCTAGGAAAGGCAGTGAGAAAATATTGCAAAGGATTGCTGTTATTTTGAAAACACTCAGGAGTAATTTAAATCATTGGAAAAAAACCAAAGCGTAGTTTTCACGTCTCTTCTCAAACTGACAGAATTCTCCAAGACTCCAGTCATTTTGAGAAGTATTTTACTGCCACGACAGGCAACACAATTCACTCATCTAAATTTGGGCCTACAGTGTGGGCTGTGTGAAAGACAAGGAGAGAAACAGGAACATGCCATCAACACCTGTCAGCACATCTGGCCTCACTAGCTAAATGGACAAGGACAACGCACCCTTCCAAGAGCAGCATGGAACAGCGCTCCTCAAGCCAAAATGATTTACTGGGTTAATACTGGTTCTTACTTGCATCTGCTTTGTTACACCTTTCTCAGCATAGCATATGCCTTAAAAGTCATCATCTATTCCTAAACACCATGTCTTAGAACATTAATGACAGAGACTTCTAAACACAAAGACGATCCACTTAAAAGCCAACATTTTAGAGGTTAGCACATACCTGCAGCATGTATTGGGGTCCTCTTTACAACATAATCTTTCACCAAGATTGATGCTCCCTGATTAATGAGCACATCTACACATTCCACGTGTCCCTTAAAGGCAGCAAGATCCAGTGGTGTCCTTCCATTGTTATTCCTCACATCAAGGTCCAGCAGTGACTGTACCAGCACTTCCAGAGCTTGATGGTGGCCATGATAGGCCTACAAAAATAAGAAAATTCTTCAGTTTTCCCATCCTTCACATTTTTCCCTTTCTTACCAGGACTACATAAACTGTGAAGAGAGTATTTTTGTTTTAACATATGGAAGAGCTACTGACGCAGCATGTAAGTAGCTACAATAGTTCCGACTGATTTAAAATGTCCACAATTTCAGCAAAAAGGCTGGTAGGTTTTTTCCATTTTATCCTTTCAATCAGCAACAGAAAATACTTTCAGGAAATCGTCGTCTCCAATTTGTATAACTACCAGTATTTTGGATACTGCGCGTTTCATTGCTTTATGTTATAGTTACATCATCCTCAGATTACTTCAAGTGAGGAACTTACACAAACTTAACTAATTTCTGTTAGGTTTTTTAATAAAATATTTGAAAAATAAAAAGCCAGTAAAATTTGTGAGTAAAAAGAATACAGTACAAATAGCTACAGTTAACGTAACTGGTTACGTTAGAACTGACCTAGGGGAACAGTTAAGAAATCAGAATGGATACACAAGGATAAAAAATAGCATAGAGAATACTCTGTAGGTGTGTATCAAGACAAAGAGTCAAAGTTACTCATGAAAATAAATGTTTACAACTATGGTTTTGTAATTTCCATTATAAATGTTAAATAGATACTCATGGATACATAACCTCTGCCTCTAGACAAAACATTTCCAGGAGCACTCTCTTCTAACTGCTTTAATTTACCAGTATGAAAAATTATTTTTTACTTTGGCCATATATACATATATATATATATACACACACGCACATACACACACACATATATATATATACACACTGCATGAGACGTAGGCTGTTTTCACGAAGTACATTGTGGTTTTTTCAATTGCTAGAAGTCCAGTGAAAAGATGAAATTCACGTATTGGTCTGGTTGCTCTGTATTTTGATTATATTTGTATAGACAGTTTCATCAAGTCCTCTCCTACACTACTCTTTCTGCAAATCTTTCTTAAAGTATTAAGGATAAATTTTTCTCATACTAAACAATGATAGTAAAATGATGATGATAAAAAAAGTCATCACTACTTACAGAACAAGTCTTCTAAAATTTTCATTAGTATAATTATAAATTGTAATGTAAATCTTAATTAGAAGATTCCAAATGAAAGCTGTTCCATGAAGCAAGTTTCAAGTGAAATGCAAAAATTGCCCTGTATAGCTCATTCAGGAATATTATGTATGTATTTTTGCATTACATTTAGTGTTATTGACCTATTTTTTAAAAATTCAGAATAAACCTATGCGAACAACTGCAATTAGATGAGCTATCATCACTAAAGAATTAAATACTTACAGCTAAATGCAGCGGACTTATAGGTGCTCTGTTGTCTGAATCATTTAGCATGTCAGTACCCGATGTTTCCATTAGCTTAGCAAAGACAGAAAGTAAGAGTGAATGAAAACAAACCTCCTCACCTTTAAAAACATTCAGCAATAACTGCTACATTTTCCAGTACACATAGATTGAAAAATGAAAGGAAGAAAAATAGGAAGAATAATATAGGATTACAGTTTCCTTAGGAATTCTAGATCCCCTTCAACCTTTTAAAGAGTCTGAATTGCAATGACTGCAACACCTCC
This sequence comes from Syrrhaptes paradoxus, assembly GCA_013400615.1. NCBI lineage: Eukaryota > Metazoa > Chordata > Aves > Pterocliformes > Pteroclidae > Syrrhaptes > Syrrhaptes paradoxus. The sequence continues at coordinate 33,110 of VZTO01020792.1, forward strand.
CCCCATATTCATCTTCCAAGCACAACTGTTTAATTTTGCATAACAATGCAATAATTAAATGAGAAACTAATCTAAAATTATTTTTTCCTGAAATAGTCATATTACATAATACAGATGAAATGCATACAAAGGGAAGACAAGCATAGGTAAGAACAGTTGTAACATGAAAAAAACCCCAACAAACTACAAGTAAGCACTTAGATTAGGTGAAAAGTCAGCAAGAAAACAATATGAAAAGCCAGAAGGCAGGACTGATTTCTCAGAACAAAACAATATTTTCCAAGAAGAAGAAATGGACCCCAAGAGGCAGAAGCATTATGAAACAGGATTAAAGTATCTATGTGTATACATTTCTATTTGTTACTTTGAGATGTGTTCTAAACTTTTAATTCTGTGTCTTTTTCAATATCATATTTAATTTAGTACACTACTAGAATTAAAACATTCAAAGTGTTTAAAGAACACCAAATACATTCAGATCACTAAGTTTTCATTATCACACTTTTATAACATGGTCATACAAATGTTAAGCAAAAAAAAAGGCTTAAAAATAACTTTGTTTTACAATTCTAAATTGAAACTGAAATTAAATAATACATCTATGCATTGAAGAAATGGTTGAGTAAGTCTAGAATTAAGCACTATTTTTAAAATTACATGTTCCCTTTTGCTGTACAGTAGTACTTTAGAAGTGAGAAAGAATATACACTTACAACATCTAGAGGTGTTTCACTTGCAATCTGCAATTAAAAACATTTAGAACTCATGTTTGAATACACGTGGATATAAAAGTATAAAATGTATAAAAATACTAAGTTGTATAACACAGAGAAGATAAAATTAGCATATCAAATAACATATACATTTTTGCAAAGGGATTAATAAAAAACTACCTGAGGCTTTATTATCTAAAATTCTATTATATGGACATTAGTTACTGTAACTATGTGAACTACTTTAAAAGGCACCCTTACTTTACAAGTTTTCCCTACATATTAATTTGCTCCTTCAGATGACATTTGTGAAATATCTTAACACTTCTCAGTGGGATAACCTGTGGTTATTTTATTAGTATCATATTCATTTATTAGTAGCATATTCTACATTAAGAAACAAAACAAAGCTAATATCCCACATCCTCAACCAGTTATCTCTTCATCTCAGAATGTACTATCTCTGTAAGCCAACACCTACCATCTTAGCTCCTCACCTTGCCCCTATTTTAAGAGTACGAAGTGCTTAAATCCTTATCCTCACAGGGGCTGAAAACCACTACCGACTTAGCTCACAGATGAAGAACCACTGTGGAGGAATCCCCTGGCCTCTGCATTATATATGCTCTGTAAGAGCAGCTGTTATATCTTTCATCTATAATACGTTTTCTTACCAATTCAAGACATAAGCGATGACCATAAGCAGCTGAATAATGAACTGCATTGTATCCTTGTTTGTCTCGGATCCCCGGATTGGCATCGTTTCTTAGCAAGTATTCCAGGCACCTATTTAAATTGACATATGCAACCACATATCTAAATGTTGAATTTTGACTTTATGCTGAGTGATAAATTGTTTCAATTCAATTGGAAAACAGAATACAGCACACAGGAACACTGATTTAATGTACAGTATTGGTTAGGACTAGAGGACACCTAACTCATTACACCAAATGTTAAGGTCAACAAAGCTTCCAAAATGTGAAAGAATCCTTCTCTGTAGACATCCTGCATTCTCTTAATTATCCGACTTGGTTAAGACAAGTATTTCATGGCTATTTTCCTCCTAGCTAATGCAACTGCAGTTACCTTTGTTAATAAAAAATATAACTATTTTTGTAAGTTTTTCTGGATCGGTACATTATTCTGTACTTAGTACAGGAGGAAGAGAACCAATAACTGAGTTCTTCACGGTGTGTATCCAAGAGTCACGCACATGTGCACTTCCACTACCAGACACAAATCTATTGATTTATTTATATAGTAAACACACTTAGTTGTTGGCATACTTATATGCTACCATTCCTTACCTTCATTACACAAAGTTATAAGGCAGAACACAATCAGCAACACAATCAGCACATTTTCAACCAGAGACACTCAGTCAGAAGGACGAAAAGCAGGGTATTGAAGTCAGCTCCCCCTCCCTGTTTTTCTGTTTTTAAGTGACGTACACTAAACAATTCCAACCAATAACCCTGCTTATTCATGATTTTATGTTGTCTATCATTTCAGCAACATTTTGTGAGGCCTACAAATAACAACGATGAGAATTCTGAAGCAGCAGTCACCAGAGAATGAAGAGGTAAATTGATCTAGACTGAACTACCTGACACATAACAATGTCAAGTTCAACATACTCAGGAAAACAGGATAAAGACTAGTGAGAAATGAACAGTCCCAGAATAACATGAGGTTATTTTGCAAATGCATTCATGAGACTATAATAAGAGCCTCCAAACATCCATATAGACACAGAGCAAGATCAGGATTGTGCAGAGCCTCTAAAATTTTGAATTAATAGAATAGGAAAGGAGAAGAGATTTTAGATTTCTTATTGACAGGTTAAGATGATTCTGATACTTAATCTGTCTCAGTTTTCTCAGTTAGGATTATGAAGGTCTCCTCATGTCCTGCCTTAAGCAGAATCTTCAGGATCTGAGAAACTGCACATCCCAATTTACCTTATAACATAACCAAGACTGCGTCTAATCCATAAGACTACAGGACTTGAGAACAGAGTATCTGGTACTTCAAAAAAGGCAGATGGATTCAGATCCTTGGATATGATCTCCCAGTCTAGGTTCACCAAAGCTGAATTGATTAAAAACCGTCTGCTAGTATATTAAATCACTCAATCATTTGCTTCCAGCAGGGAAAAAATACTTCATGATGTTCCACCTGTCAACATTGCACATTGTGATTAGATTGTCTGTTGAGAATATTTTTAAAGAGAAGACCAGAAAGCTCTGCATGTGTTCTACACAGCTCTGAGTTCAAGAATACTGATAGGAAATGATTGGTCTCTTCGCCCCGAGGTATCCATGATTTCCACAAGTGCCCTCTGCCTAAAAAGGACCATCTGTTATCATACAGCAAAATGAAAAATGGAATGGGTAGGTCTTCTCACCACTGAAGGATCAACTGACCATTCAAGAAAGGACCACCAAGCAGCTAGGGGAACACCCATATCAGAGAGGAGTGAGATTTTTAAGTTTTGTGAAGTATACCATGAAGCTACATGCTGCTCTGTGACTAGAACACAGGTAAGACACCACTGAGGTAGTAGCCGTACATTCAAATGCAATCATATCTCTTATTACTTGGAATCTATCTTGCAATAGAAGAGCTTTCTAAAGACCGAATTAGAGCTAAACACTGCAGGGGTCAGTACTGGGACCAGTGTTGTTTAACATCTTTGTCAGAGACACGGACAGTGGGATGGAGTGCACCCTCAGCAAGTTTGCCAATGACACCAAGCTGTGTGGTGTGGTGGACACACTGGAGGGAAGGGATGCCATCCAGAGGGACCTGGAAAGGCTGGAGAGGTGGGCCAATGCCAAACTCATGAAATTTAACAAGGCCAAGTGCAAGGTCCTGCAGGTGGGTCGAGGAAATCCCAAGCACAAATACAGGCTGGGCGGAGAATGGATAGAGAGCAGCCCTGAGAAGGACTTGGGGGTATTGGTGGATGAGAAGCTCAACATGAGCCGGCAGTGTGCGCTTGCAGCCCAGAAAGCCAACCGTGTCCTGGGCTGCATCAAAAGAAGCATTAGCAGCAGGTCAAAGGAGGTGATTCTCCCCCTCTACTCTGCTCTCGTGAGACCCCACCTGCAGTACTGTGGTCAGATGGGGGGCCCCCAACATAAAAAACGACTTGTACCTATTGGAGAGAGTCCAGAGGAGAGCCATGAAATTGGTCAGAGGTCTGGAGCACCTCCCCTATGAGGACAGGCTGAAAGAATTGGGATTATTCAGCCTGGAGAAAATAAGGCTCCAGTGAGACCTTATAGTAGCCTTCCAGTACCTGAAGGGGGCCTACAGGACAGATGGGGAGGCACTCTATCAGGGAGTGTAGTGAGAGGACAAGGGGTAACGGGTATAAGCAGAAAAAGGATAGATTTAGACTAGATATCAGGAAGAAACTTTTCACTGGGAGGGTGGTGAGGCACTGGAACAGATTGCCCAGGGAAGTTGTGGATGCCCCATCGCTGGAGGTGTTCAAGGCCAGGCTGTATGAGGCTTTGAGCAACCTGGTCTAGTGGAGGGTGTCCCTGCCCATGGCAGGGGGGTTGGAACTCAATAATTTTTAAGGTCCTTTCCAGCCCTAACCATTCTATGATTCTGTTATTCTAAGATAAACAAAATCTTGGAGGTGAGAGTCTAAAGACGCCCAACCTCTCTATGGGCACTTCATCAGAGAGAAGTCCAGCAAAGGAGAGTGACATTCCAATCCTTCTAAAATGGGTTGTTACCACTGCTAGTTTAGGATTATTTATTGTTCCTGTGGAAAATCCAGACAGGAGAATCTCACATTGAGAACAGCCCAGGAACACCTTTAAACGAAGCTACTTTGTACACAACACATACTTTATATTATAGCTGGAAAGATTAATTCTGTAAGTCAAGAAGCACAAAGACATGCCCTTGGAATGCAGAGATGTTTATAGCCATCATCACGACCCTGAACTTGCTGGTGAATCCATTTGGTTTTCTGAAGTGTACAACAGGTCACCATCCCTTCTTCTCTCTGGGATTATGAAATACTTCTCCTTTACCAGTTAAATAAAATGCAGGTGAAACTAAAATTACATTATCTTGTCAAATCCAGCTTGAAATTTTTCTTCCATAGCACACTTCTATCTAAAGGTCTCACAGATTACCAATATCAATAGTGACAAATGGGACAGTTGGATACACTGGCAATATGAGGGTTTCAGTTCCCATTTATCTCATGGGACACTGTTTGGTAGAAAGTTAAAGGAAATTTCATCATTTGTAGTTGTATGATATCGCTAAGTTGTGATGTTGTGTGAAAAACTTGCAGTAGGATACGGCAGGTTTAGATCTGAGAGACAGGAATCCTAACATGACCTTTGATCAACGCCGTTAAGAGTAGAAACTTGATCATGCAAAATCCTGGAGAACATTCAAACCTTTGAGAAATATAGGCAGAAACTGTACAAAAGCAGTCACCTCCCAAGGGAAGACACTATGACCCTGTAACATCAGAACTCTTCATAAGTTCTTTCAAGGAAGGGCCTGGTGTCAGAAGATGGAACAGTGCAAGTTCATCACCTGAATGAGATCCCGTACCGCTGTGATGAAATGGAAACACATTTCAGCATAAGTAAGACAGCTGTACTGGGTCGAAGGCCAAATAACCTCATGTGCAACAACAGTGATTTGCTAAAGTGAAGACCTGATGTTTGCTTTTCCAGACAAAGGTTGAAAGTAACAAACCAGGTAAGTGAAGATGAAAGGGTCAAAAAGCTACAAGAAAAACTATGAACAAGGAAGTGTCTAATTACAAAGTAGTCAATTTCATTACAAAGGTGAGAACAGGAGTGATACCAAGGTGCACTCTCACTTTCATAATTTTGTGTCCAGCATAAAGGAGAAAAGGACTTATGTAGGCAGTGAAAAAGGTAAAAATTCTTCATTTTTGAAGAATAACATACATAACACAAGATATATTACAAGTTCAACGTACATAATAAAAAGCAGCCTGTAAATCATATCTATGTTTTTAACCAGCTAATTCAGGTTTGATTTGTCCAGCAAACAAATGTCTGGATTTCATTAATGGCAACCATGCTTGCATGTTTTTATGTGAATTGATAAATGGGATGAGATTTCTAAGAATCCAAAGACAAGTCAATGTGTCCCATTGAGTGAGAACTACCGTTGCAACATTTTATTTGTCCAATCATCTGACTTTGTTAATTTTAATAAATGATTTTGTATTAATATTCATGGATTATTAATAAATGTTAACATCACTGGCCTTGGCTATCTAGATTTCTGTATTTGTGTACTTCCTGTATTTGTGTGCTCACAAAAACAACAATACACTAAATGCACTGCAGGAAGCAGTCTAATACAAATCCTTAGTATGCATTCTTTCCAATGCAAAACATTTTTGCTGCATCTTCTCATCCAGAAAAAAGAGATTAACTTTGCATCTTTTGCATACTTAACTGTGCTCAACAGGCCTCTTTAAAAGGAGAGTACTCAAACTTTCTGAAAGCCCAGATAAGTTAAGCTTATTTCCCATTTATTTATTGGTACACTGTCTATTAAATAATTCTAACATAGAAGAGAGCGTGTTTTTTTCTCCCCTAAGATGCTTAGTTTATCTCATTCTATGACCATGTTTCTCTCTCTAGTCTTGTCAAAATGAGGCTTACTGGTGTTTGTTCCAGATCAGAAGCATTTGTTAAAGAAACAAAAGAAACACTTTCAAACAGGAAAATAATTTTCAACAAAAACATCCTTGTCCTTAAAATCTGTCTTTAAAGATGTCTGAACAGAGACTATAAAAATGCACATAAATATCTTTGGAATTTCTATATAGATAATTTCCTGACTTTTTTTCCCAGCTCAGTAATCACTTTTAGCTTTATTCCTATTTTGAATATGAGCTGAGCAGTACTGGTTTTACAGCTGTTACTAATCAGCTTGCTGCATCAATATAAAAAGCTCCTCCTCAGGCCATTCTGCTTTGCAGCCTTTCTACCAGAGAGACAACTGTTAATCAGAAGGGCAATCATGTGAGTTCCAGAGACGATTCTCTGAGTTATCTCTCAAAGCTCTGCAGTACTGCCATCATCATTCTTGCCTTTTATAAGACAGATGGCAAAACGATGTCATCTGAAGGACCATTATAGTTTGGAGGTTTTCAGAGTAACTGAAGCTAAAATTAGTACTAGCTCAACTTGTAAGAGGGCAATTAAAGTAAAATTATTTCAGCAAACTCTAGCAGGAATTGAAAGTATATCTAAAAAGCAGCAGACAATTCTGTTTTGAAATTTGGCTTTACATTAAAAAAGGCACATACTTTAAATATTAGTTAAATGGCCACAAAAGTATTCTTTATTTATCCTTCAAAACCCAATCTGTGAGTTATATGCCACCTCGTTCCTACCGCTACCTTACCTTTTATACGGTGCTGTATGAAAACACGATGATATGGCACTAAGCAGCACTCTTCCAGTGAGGGTGTCACTGTATGCATTTGAAATGTGATGCTTGTTTTGACCTGTGTATGTGAGTGTGTGTACATGCAAGTGGTACTCTTCCTGAATCTCCTCTAGATATACATGTCTGGAGCTTAAATAACCTCATCAATATTGTGCTATCTATATAAGCATTGCACGTAAGCATCTAAGTCATTGTAACTATGTTAAATATAACCCTTAGTTACTAAATAAACACACACAAGAGACATTTATGGATTTATGGAAGTTGCTGGATGCATTTCATTAATAAAAGTGTAACTACTTCACAAAAATTTACACTAACGAGATAGAGATGTAATGCCAAACATGAATAGTTTAATCAAACACCAAATGGATAAAGCATCTTAATATTTAAATGTTGAATTAACGTCTATCCTGATGTAGGTCTACTGTAACTCAATCCAGATTTATAGTGTATTTCTAACTAACTACACAGATTTTTGGGCAACATTAAGAACTTTCCATAAAACACCATACTTCATCAGAATTTCATTTTAAAACAAAATGACCCTACTGCTCGGAACTCTCATAAAAACTCCCACAAATGATATCTAATCTGCCACTACAAAGCAGGTGGGACTAAATACTCTATTCCCAATGAGTTCCTGAATTAGGACATCTGCATTATAGGACATAAACAAAAAATTACAATAAATTTTACTGTTGTTCATTTTTCTCCGAAATACTTGTTAAATAAAATATTTTATCTACAATGAACAATCCATTGTCAAATTTAATCTTTAAAAATATAAAAAAAATGCATTTGGCAAATCTGAAGGCAGAATACACAAAAAAATTCACAGCTCAAATGTTTCTGAGGAGAAAGGCTTTAGTATAAAGCACGCCACTTACTTTCCGTCTGTGTCTGATGCAGCTGCATAGTGCAGAGGTGTACAACCCCTCTCATCAAGGTCATTCACACTAGCTCCAGATCCCACAAGGGCAAACAGGCACTGATAATTACAATTGGCAGCAGCATAATGGAGTGGAGTTCTTTAGTACACATTTAAATAAAAAGTACAATGGTAAATAACAGCAAAGTAATGTTATAGAGACAGAAAAAGCAAAATAAAACTAAACTTAAATCCTTACATTTTTTAATAAGTATGTGTGGCAAAGAATGCATAATTACAGTATTAAAAAAATGGGGCCATTTAATAATGTAGAACAATATCTAGGGGATCTATTTGGCAGCCAAAATATGCACAAACTTTGTATTAAGGGAAGCTTTATATTCTTTTTTTTTGTATAAACATACACAGGAAAATCAAGTTTATATTAGAAATATTATTTTTAGTTAAGTAATTTCAAACCACATGGAAAAATATGGACAAATCTAAGAACTGCAGAGCAACTAAACAAAGTCAAAATAAAATGCAACAATTAACAAGGAGACGTTTTCAACAAACAGATCAGAATTTTGTCTAAGAGAGGCAGCATTATTTATTTATTTAAACTATATTAACATAGCAGAGGTATTGTTAAAGAAAACTTTTAAAAATATACCTTGTCTTCTTATAACAAAACCATGAAATATTAGTACTGATGTATCACCTCAGAGGAAACTTACTCCTGCTTCAAATACATAAACAATTCTCTAAGTAAACCAGTTTGGATTCAAAAGTACCAAGACAACTCAGAATTTAATTTTCTATTTTTAAAAGTAGATTGCTACTACAAATATCTCAACCTTCAGCAGACAGTCAGACACTTTAAAAGTGTCCCATCTCTTCAATCTCCCTTAAAATTACTTTTTCCCTTTTCTCTCAATTTTCCACTATTTTAATCTTTTCCCTGTCCTGAAATAATTGCTTTATATAACATGCACATTAAACCAATACCAAATGAAACCCACAAAAAACCCCAAACCCCTTTCAATGACAAAAGTAGTGAGGATAGTTGTTCCTTTCTCAGGAAATAATGTAAGTGGAATTTAAAGCAAAATACAAATGTGAATCCATAACATTCTCCTCAAATCCTAATCCTGCTGTTCACATCCTGGAAAATCATTTTTCCATGATGTGATGTGAGATTTTACACAAGTACTGGTCATGCCATCTAAGTTTAAATAATCCTATACTAAAAATAGAAATTAGTGTCATTCCAAGGGATGACATCCTTTGGAGTTCAGAGCATGAACAAGGAAACAGAAAGGGATGGATATAATGAAAGGAAAAAAGTATAGCAGTTATTAAAAAAAAAAAAGCTTAGAAACCACAACACATTTATAGGTTTGACTAATACACTTTTTTGAAAACATCACTAATGTCCTTGGATGACAGCCATGTAAACTCATTATAAGCAAAACCGGCTCATAAAAATTACAGTTGAATACGTAACTCAGTCTTTAAAAACAAGACTAAACACCTACTTAACAAAACACAATAAACAAAATATGTTTGTAACTTCTGATAACATATGTTGAAGCATAGTTTATTAGAGACATCATATCTTAAAAAACACTTAAACTGGAACACACAGATGTTCCCATATAGAAATATTCTACTTCTGTAACTTTTAACAACCTTTTACAACATACAAATATAGAATGTCTTACCTTCCAAATCTGTCCTTTTTGTTGAAGTCTGCACCAGTATTTAGCAGAAGATTTAGGCACTCCAAATTCCTATTAAATTAATGCAATATTACTTCTGATTGCAAATTTCATTTCCTTAATATTGGTCTCTGCAAATATCAGAACTGCCATACATACACATCTCGTACATTATTTTTAATTAAACTGAACTATCATATGAAAATTTCACAGAATCACA